>JAVQJG010209156.1:0-26828 GCA_036024015.1 Craterocephalus amniculus
CTCATTAATTGTGGGCGTGTCCTTTTGATTGACAGGTGCCAGATATCCGGGAAACGAAGCCTAGCGAAGCACAACCACGGTTTTTAGCCGCTCTCAGGGCTTCATATCTTTAACATGCCAGCTTCTTTTCAGCTCATCAGAATCCTATGGGTCACGTGGTTTCAGGGTTTGTCCATTATTTTTTACAGTCTATGATTCAAACAGTTTTTTTTCATCAGCCTGTCAGTCTACAAGATGGTGACTTTGTCAAGGTGCAGTCCTTGTGTTTTCAAAACAGGTTTTACTATGTTGTGGATCAACAGTATATTCCACTCAATATGTATTTTTCCCTTTTGGGATACATGAGTCTTTCAGATAATCAACAAGGGCTCTGAAGGGCCTTTCGTTTCCTGTAAGGTAAATGGCTTAATGGCCAATTTAACATTATACAGAATGTCAAATACAGAACATCTTCTAAGTTTAAAGTCCAGTGGCTGACCTATTCGTTGTATCATGTTACAAAAAAAGATAACCATTGTCTGTTTGATCACAGAATTTACACACCCATTCAACAGAACTGTCAACATGGTTATTATTTATAACACACTCAATCATATTTCTACATAATAGTGGCTACAGTAAAGCCGCAGTTGTATAAAGGTACACACTAGAGTTGGAACGTCACGATTACAGATTTTCTGAGTGTAGGTATCGCAAAAGAAATAATCATGATTTTACAGTTATCAGTATCATTGTGCATTTATTAATTTACCAACTCTATAAATTTTTAAAATCAAATGAAAACCCCCCCCCCCCATTTTTATAAACAATAAAGTTATGTCATAGTAAAAGTTAAAAATTGGCATTATCTTGCCAAGATAATGCCAATTATGTTTTTTTTCTTTCCGTGTGCAAGTTGTCTCGATCTGACATTATGGTTCAGACTTGATCTTTTAAGTAAAGTGACGATTTTGAGGAATCTGTAAAATTATTTAATTATGGCATTTAATACCCTGCTTTACTGTAAAATTAATTATGACCTCCATACCCTGAATAGGCCTTCATTTAAAGCATCAACTTTCCTGTCTTGAGAAGAGCAGCTGGACGTCTTACCAACCATATTACAGAATTTGCCATACTTGATGTAAATGTCTCACACATTTTTAAAAAGTATACATGTAAGGGATAATGCCTTCCGAGGTGATCATGATCATAAATTAATGGACGATGCGTCCAACATGAACCGTAGTCCATTAATATATGATAATGATCACCTCGGAGGGCATTATCCTGCTTATACCATGGTCACTCACAAAGGAAATAATATAAGATCAATTACTAACATCTTTTTTACTGTTAAAATAATGTTAACAAGAAGGGCTGAGCGGACTATTTGATGTTTTTTTTTGTGGTGTTGCCAAGGTAACCGGCTCTGACAGCAGCTGCAGCTTTGGCAGCAGATATTATAGCAATAAATCGCTGACGATGGTGAGTGTTTTGGGATGTGTGTGACTCCTATGTGTGGTCCAGGGAGTTCAGTGTGTATGAATGTGAGTAAGTGTGTACAGAAAAGGGTTAAAAATATTAACGGAAAAGATTTTAATCCACAACACCAATAGCTCGGTATGTTTCAGTGTAAAGTTGTCTGATATAAATGCTGTATTTTCACGCTGCTGCCATGCTGAACACGGAACATGTTTGCTAGCTGAAGCTGGCCGACACGGAGCAGCTGATTGTTGCTGAGAGGAAATGACTGATGCGAGAGATATTGCGAAGTGTTAGAAAGCATAAACCTGCAGCACAAGGAAAAACACACATGGAGTTTAGTTCCAGTCTCATAGATGATGTGAAGTGTGAAATGACCTGCTGGTTTTATTATGAGAGACTGGACTTCATGCTGGGATGAGACATGGAAAAGTTCTGATGTTACTTCCAAAGATCCGCTGGTTATCGCGTTGATGTTAGAGCCTTAAGTCAGACACGCTGGGAACTTTATTCTCCCGCAGTTCAAATAAATAATTTTATTCTACTTTTTAGAAGATGGCTGTGAAAACGGCGTAACCGCTGGAGCATTAATGCAGAGAAACACACTTAAGGCTCCGCTTCCACGCTGCAGGGTGACGGTCAGAGCAGCTCTGTCCCTCTGAGAGACCTGCAGCTTCATCATAAACTAAGTGATTAAATATTATTTAATACCTTTGAAACAATATGATAAACATTTTACCTGCAGTGACTGATTTCTACTAATGATCTAGCTAGGACAGCAACATAATACAGTACTGAGATTTTTTAGTTTTTGTATGGTGTTTTTTTCTTTAGGTTAAAGGAGCTATACCCAATATTAGGTCCGGCTATTTTAGTTAGCGAAAGCGGCTAGTTCTTAGCTTTAGCGTGACACTTTTCCTGCCGATAGGGTTAACTTTCGGAACATCCGGATTCCGATCAGCCAGTGAGAGCGTTCCCTTAGGAATCCAGAAGTTATGAAAGTTAACCCCATTGGCCTAGACTTAACATCGGGTATAGCTCCTTTAAAACAATGGTTTTGAATCAGGACTGGATTTCTACCAAGAATTAATTTCTGAATGGAACTGTGACTACAGGAATTAGAAGTGAATCAAATTGCATTAATTTTCTGATTAATTGCCCATAACACTAGATTTGTAGAAGAAGATGACTATTTCAGTTAGTTTTAGTCAATTCACTTGTTCCATACCAAGCACTAGAACAGACCCACTGTTGTCACCTTTTATGGACTGACACGCCCTGTCCTGGTTTCTTGCTGTCTGTGTGGTTAGTAGATTCCTCTGAGACTTACAGTCTTTACAAAGAAAATTGCTACATTCAGCATATGTTTGTATGTGTAATAACCTGCCTAGATTGTATTTGCCAAGCCTTTACTATTAAAATAAGTTTACCTCTCAATTAAACACATTACCCTTATCATGTTGTGAACTTAAATGACAGGAAACTTTTGGGGACAAATTTTTCATAACAGCAGTTTAACTTCTCTCTGCTTTTTTTTATTGATGCTTGTGCATTATCCAATTTTATCGCGCACATCACACATTTGCATAAATTATGTGTATAAACAAGACTTTTTTTTCTTAAAGATTTATACAAGAATTCTAAAGGTTTTTGTTTTGTGGTGTGTACATGTTTCTAATTAATTCATTTAATTAACAATAACCTCACACAAACCCAAATGCACAAAAGCATTTCCTTTAAGGGCTGTTTAAAAGCCTGCTTCCAGAACAAATACTTATGCTGCCATATTGAAACTGTGACATTTTCTGGAAAAGTTTTTGGTTTGAATTACGTTAATTGCAGATGAATGCAGAATTTTTTTTTTGCTTGTTTTGGGATTGCATGGGTTTGAGTTTGTGTGTAAGTTTAACCAGGGCTGTATTTTAGACTGTTTGAAAGTTATGCTTGAGGCAGAAGCAACGTCTTTTGTCTCAGGTTCAGGGAAACGATTCTATGCCTCTCACATGTTTGGGCTTTGGGTCACACTGTAGACTAAATCCACAGCATGTGTTCACACTGACCAAAGATCTTGGTGTACAAGCAGCCAGGTAGAAATGAATATTTGAGAAAAGTAATACTGCTTATGTAAACTAATTTAAGTTATTAATTATGGATTGTTGATTAAACGTTTTATTAATCAGTGTAATATAAGTCAAAATAACTATTATTATCATTCCACTTCATTCCACTGTGAGATTGAAAAGACTTTAAAGGTTAAATTGAGTTTGTTACGAATTTTCTGTTTAGGGTTATTTTGTTTTGATTGTCTGTGAAGTATTTTGACAAAGAAGTGTAATTAAGTTAAATTCTTCCTGAATAATGAGTAATTTTATGTATTTGAGAATATGCTTATCCGATGTATTGTTCATTTTTATATTACAAAGCAGCTCCAACCAGTAGTTTTTAACAAATTAAAGTTTTTTTTATTTGATGACAATACATTAAATTTGCATAAACATAAAAATTGTTACATTATCATTTCATCTGTATCCTTTGCTATATGTATCCAGAATTTAGCTTACAGACTGTTTGCTAACAGCATACTTTTTTCAATTTTAAACCCCTCCCCTGTGTGATGTTTGATTTGCACTTAGATTGTTGAATGTAGAAGATGTGGTGAGACTGTGGTACACTTAGGTTTGACGCTCAACAGGATGTACCCAAATGTACACAGGATGCATACAACTTTGTTAACTTAACTGTACTGCATCAGATGTACTTTTCATGCCAGCTTATAATACTTATATATAATTTCCTAGCTTAAAGCCTCTCAATCATTTAAATGACAAGTTGTGCGTGTGTGCTGTTCAAATGTTTTCCACCCACAACATCTGGTAGATTTTGCAACTGCCACGATTGTCCATATTTTGCAGCATTTGGATTACACTGTACTAAATGGTTTCATATTTTTCCTCTTTTCTCTTTTCTTTTAGAGCTTGGGATGGCTCAGAGAAAGTTTGCTCAGTGTCTGGGAGAGTTTCAGTTTGAGTACATCGGAGATGCAAAGACAGATGATGAGCAATGCATTGGTAAGTGTGGGTTTTCTGCTTCAAATGATGGCCTAACCACTAAAACTGACCACTGGTTTTATTACCAGTACATAGACGCACACATAAAATGCTTGTTTAGAGTTTACCGTCTTTACCAGCAAATTAAGAGGAGTTGCTTGTGTGCACCTGTTACTTGTAGAGTACTGCTTTTTAGGCTGCTTTGCAAAAGACAGCAACCTTCGGTTATTTACACAACCCTGGGTGATATGACTGAGATGCCTCTCTATGGGAGCCTTCAGATGCATTAATCTCATTATGCCAGTCCGGATTGGCTGGGGAACATGTCCATCCACATCAGGTTGTGCTCACTCAACCAAGCAGGAAAGGTTGTCTGGCGATACAGCTCATTTAAATTACTTAGTGAAGTTATGAAAATAAGCGGAAGTTCTCTTTCATTAAATTTCACTCTATGTCTCACTCAATATATAAACATTGGAAAAAGTGAGAGGCGGGGCCCAACTTGCTGAGCACAGATGTCCTGAAAAGAAACCTCACCGAATAAGGCCCAGGATGTGACCAAGCCCTGAGTCGAGTGCGCTTGCAGGCCCTCAGAACGCTGTAGAACTTGACCCATGTAGGTTCCAAGCATTTGCCTCCAGCACCCTGTGGGAAAGGCACTGCAGTGTGATATGTTTATGAAAACAATGAGAATTAGCTTAGGAAAGGAACAACTGATTGCTTCTCCTAACGCGAAAAGTGCGAACCATACAGAGTGTGACATAATCCATGTGGCAGCTGTTCCCCTGGTGAGGCAACAAAGGCTAGACCTAGAGACATACAGTAAGCCCACCACCTTTGTCACAAAGGCCGGATTGGGCCTCAAAATCACCCTTACATCTCCCCTGAAAAAAAACTGACCATATGAGGAATACACTAGTTGTCACTAACCTGTTTAGCTGAACAGTTAGAGCAAGTAATAACAATGTCTTAAGAGACACGTATTTCCAGTTCGCCCTTTCGGGTGGCCCAAATCTTTTTGACAGTTGATGTACAGTACCATCATTGTATTGTCAGTCCTCACCAGGACCTGATGACCCATGAGCGATGGGAGCAAATGTTTCAGGGAGAGGAACAATGCTGAAAGCTTCAGAAAATGGATGTGAGACCACTGGAGATCCATATTCCACACCCATATAAGTCTATCTGGCTTATGTCTGTAGTGACCAGCTTCTTGAACAGGACAGGACCCATTGGCACCCCCTGGGTCAGGACGGACAGGACTCGACAGAAATGCAGAGTCCAGGCACATCCTGGAGTTACTGCACTCTCTGTGTGCTCGGACACACTGGGTCTAGCACTCATGAGGTCATCCTAAGTTGAAAATCCATCATGTGGAGGCAACTGAGAGGGACAACAACAATGGCAGTTGCCATCATTGTGAGCAATTCAGACACAATCTAAACTGAATAGATTTGAGGCATGCCTCGAAAGGCTTCACTTGTTCAGCCTAGAGGTATGCAGCTAAAGTCACTGAGTCCAAAGATAGTCCCAGAAAGTACGTTTGTACGTACGCTATGTCACTTCCGCCATCCAACCAATCAGAACCCTTCCCAACCCCTGGATTTAAAGCAGAACTATGCAACTCCAGCTCGGAGCTCCCCCTACTGGTCTCATTTGAGAACTTACTGTTGTGAAGTTCATACGTCTACAAGGTTTCAGACATGATTGGTTTCATGGAATGGAAGCTAATCTGCGGTTTTATAGGGATGATAAGGCGGATTTCTAAAAAACTTTTGCGGTTTTACTGCAATCCGGCTTCGTGGGGACACGAAGCCAGATAAATGGCACTATCTGATGTGGATGAACATGTTCACCAACCAGTTAGGATTGGCATAATGAGGTTAATATTTCTAAGGGCTGCAGAAAGACGTCGTGAGACATAGAGCGAAACATTATGAAAGAGAACATGGAGAATGTCCCAATGTTGATCAAGTGTCAATCTTTGTCTTTTATTTTTTTTCTTTTTCAGATGAGTCTTTGCAAGAATTCTCCCTTTTAATCAAAAACCTAGAGGAACAAAGAGAACTGATGGTGAGGACTAATGGTCAATGTTTCCCTAACAGCCTGACTGATACATTGGCCGGCCGATTACAGCGCCTGGCCTGCTAATTGATATCGGCCAATATGTGGCGGATGTTAAAATTGTTATTTTGCCCCAAACAGCATCTACACACACATACACACACACACACACACATGCATGCAGAGTTTTACAAGGATGGGTTTAGGATCTTTTGGGTCTCCCTCCCCGTGTTCTGCTGTAAAACTTCTAATGATCCGCTGGCATCACATAGATGTTAGATCCTTAAATCAGACATGTTGGGAACTTTACTCTCCTGCGGTTCATAGTAATAGTTTATTGTTCAACCGATGCTAAATTAATATTAGAGAATAACTTAACTTACATTTCAGATACATCCAATAGTAACCGTGGGGCCATTACAGCTTACAGATATAATCTGACATGTTTGACCCAGATCATGTTGATGTTTTGGATCTAGTGATCGAGTCGGTTTAAGATATATGAGGTATTGGGTGGGTTGTTGGGCCTTTTGGGGTTTTTCTTGGGTGACTGACCCCACGGCTTGGTGGAAGTGTGCACTCTCTAAGTGCTTCTACTAGTTTTCATTAGAATTAATAGTGGTTCAAGTCCTTCTAAATAATTACTGTATTATGGGTTTTAATAATGTGTTGGCCTGTTGTAAGTCTTTCCCTGACACACACGTGTGAATGTGCAAGATCAAACAAGATATAGGCACACAGGCACAAGCGTGCCATAACTTCAGGACTCAGATGTCTGTCTGTCATGTCTGTACAGAGACAGACACTAGCTACGTTTACATGGGCACATATTTAATCTGTCTGATTGAAATCAATCTGATAAGAGATTCCAGCCGACACGTTTACATGGACAATGGATAAAATGATCCGATCCGGTGTGTGTTTATGCTGTGTGATTCACAGATTCAGTGCTTTCTAAACCTTTTTGGACATGTGCAGTCCCCTCTTTCATGAGTACGGTTTTTTTCTTTTTTTCTTTTGGAACTTTTAACTGTCAAAAAGCTCAATAATCCTGAAACCCTTTCGGTTTTCAACAAAAACGTTGTATCCGCCACAGTTTCGTTATGTTTTGCTGTCCACATCGTTCACGTCCTACCTAAAACTCGTTATGTCACGTATCCCCCACATGGTTCAAGCATTCGCAGAAACAGTATCCACCAGGAACTGACCAGATTAAGCGTTTACATGTTTTTTTTTTCCTGATGATCCGATCATGAAAAGGTTTAAACCGCCTCTCTTGATTCTATCTAATCGAGACTGATAAGATCCACTGAGGTGTTTATGTGACACATTTTTATTCTGATTGGACGTTCGATCAAAAGGGCTCCACGTAAATGCAGCTATAGATACATTACATATATGTGTAACAGTTATGAAAACTAGAAATGGTAAACTGATTTCACTGGATGCACATGCATCTCTTCAGTATCCCATAAACACCCACCATTTATCTTTGTGAAAGGGTCTATATCTATATCCAACAATCTTCCACCTGTTGCTGCCTGTATTTAGTCTTTCATCTGTCTGACTTTGTCATCCACCACAAATCCAAACGCACACACTCATAATATTTTTATCTCCAGTCTACTATGTATCCACAAAACATAAAGTGGGTAGAACCAATCAGCCCCCCAGAGAGTTTACTGATATTGAAGGGCCAACGCCCAAACCAGCCACTACAACGTACCCCTTCACTACTGTGTCACTCCTAATAAAATCACATTTGGAGGGGGAGGATATGAATGAGATGGGCAGGAATGGGATACCTTCTTCCCTCCACTAAAAATGTAAAATACTCATCACCATGGCAACACAGAGGCGCTCGTGTATATGGCTGTACCACTGTGGCACAGTTTTTCCTGTACCATTTTACATTTCCAGTCAAATAAATGAATGAATTGTGCTGACCTCAAATTAAACATCAGCAAAGAATAAAATTTGCTAGTTTCGTTTTGTCCTCCTAAACCTTATGACAAACATGCAAAACACATGATGAACCCACAACTGAAGACTGTTTCCTCTACTATTTGCAGTCGCATCAGCTTCAAAATTAGTTGTTAAGTGTGGAGCAGAGCAGCAGACGCACTATTTGAGGGCTGAATCGTCCTCTCGTCCCCCACAATTCATGGTTTGGCATGAAATGGCTCAATATGATGGAGCCTCTGCAACAACGTGCAAATGGAAGGTTAGTGTGTGGGGGACAGACTAAGGCTTATCCAGAGTTTTTAAACAGCTGCTACTGTCACAACAATGCAACTTTCTTCTTATAGAACTAGCCTTTTCCACAGGCTGCAGTATTGAGAGCTACTCATTTATTTGCAACAAGAAAACCGCTTCCCTAAGAGGAAGTGACATGAAATATGTTTGATTTGAATAGCAGAATGAATGGCCTGTTGTAATTGTTCGAATAAGGATGTACATTTTCCTGTGTGAGACTGTATAAATGGCCACCCTCTTGTAACACTTGTGTGTAATGTCTGAGGTAAGCCTGTGAACCATCCTCAGTCACTGACTGAGGTGGTTGTTGTGCCAGTCTTAGACCACAATGGTATGCGCTTCTCAGCACAGTGTGATGACATCACAGTTCCAAAGTGAGCCAAGGGACTTTCAAGCACAGGCATGTCCTGCTGTGAGCACAGCAGAAAATCCAGAGGAAAGTTACACTGACTCTGCAACATAGTTTTCGGGGTTGTATCCAAAATGACCAGTTTGATATGCATGATTTTAATCACTGAAGATGCATATTCTCTCTGTGTAGATGAAAAACATCACAGAAACTTTAATGAAACCTTTGGAGAAGTTCAGGAAAGAGCAGCTCGGTACAGTGCGGGTAACGTATGATGATTTATTACCTTTTGTTTGTTTGTGTTTGTGCCCTTTGCGTATGTGTGTATTGCATATTTTGCTGGTACTTTGCTACTTGTAGCATATGCATATTTACTTCATTTTAGTTTTTTATCCTTTATTCCTATAATTATATGTTTTTTTCTTGCTTTAACTGTACTACAACGTGTTTCCTTCTATGCACTTTTTTAAGGCGGAAAGAAAAAGGTATGAAAAGGAGACAGAGAAGTACTACAGCTCTTTGGAAAAGCTCCTGAACATGTCAGCAAAGAAGAAAGAGCCGCAGCTACAAGAGGTATTTACCACTGCCTGAATTTTTGAGATGCATGTGTAGCATGCAGAATATTTTTGTATTATAATTGAAAAAGAGACATGTGAGCAGACATTTCAGTTTAATTTGTTTCTGTCTTTGCCTCTATGAGGAGTCTTCATACACAGCCTGGTAGAGTGTGTTGGGTTTCCACTGACATGCCTTGCAGCAGTAGCTTTTCTCACATGCTTGAAAAGGAAATCTGTGCTCTTTTGCACCAAACCACCAAGTCAACCGTGGCTTTTTACAGTTCAAAGCGCAAAAGATGCTGCTGCTACCCTAAGATGACAATTTGAAATTGCCTCCCAGCAAGCTATTCCTTTGTCCTCTTGACTTTTTTTTCATGTTGTTCCCATGAAATGCTCATACACACATCACGCCCACCGCAGAGGACCCTTGAATCTGTGAACATTACTTCCAACGGCTGCCTGTTCCGTCCTTCCAGACACTTGACACAAGAGTCGGTGTTATCAACACTGATTTTGATCGCACTGGAATAAATAGACACAGGCATTGACTCACAGCCACAAGAGTCATGATCTGTATTAACACTTTGTTCACTGTTGCATCAACTTACTGAACTGTAAATATATTATGGGCACCGCTATATGAATTTCTTGTTAACTTGTTATTCGGGGAAGAAATTGGAGCTGTATGTTTAGCAGCACTTGCTCTCTAGTGAAAAGTACTTTGAAGATTGTCACTGTAGTAAAAATATAACTGTACAAGAATGTCTCTGAAAATACTTACATCGTGTTAGCTGCCGGTTCCACATTTTTAGATACATCTGCATATATTTGTTATTCTTGGTATTTTAAAGTCTTGTTTTGTATGTATTTCGTAGGTAGAAACTGTGATTTTGAGTTAGCTAAGTGTTATCAAATACAAACCTTTTATAGGGAGAAAATCTAAATCTTTTCTGCATGATTTTTTTTCCCCGTGTCCGAAAAAATGATGGGTTAGAATGAAAGGTCACTGTTAACCTGTCCATCTGCCTGCATACATGTGGTTTTTAAGAATGTATACATGATTTTCTCTGCCTCTCACCAAATGTCAGCTGTGATTTGTTTCAGTTTCTTGCACTGCTGTCAGTCAGGCAGTTTTAGAAAAGAGTGATTGATATCATTTGTTGTTCTGTTATTATTCGATCTATTCAAATTATTGTCACTACACCAGACATTTGTGCAGAGCCAAGAGGTGTTTTATGATCTGAATGACAATGAAAATTTCCTGTCGTTGAACAAGGACCCCTATCCTTTTACACTTTTTTCTTTGCAATTGTCTTTACTGCTTGGGTCTTATTTGTATGTGTGTGTGTCTGTGTGTATGTGAGTGGCTTTTCTCTACTCATATCAAGTGTGGAACAATTTAAAGTACTGTATATGATGCAGATTGTTCTGCCATCAAAGCCAGACTTGATATTTTTGGTGATGCTTTTACTTAGTGTTTCCTAAACTATCAGAGGTTGATCAACTGCTGATATCCCTTAAATGCCACACCAAGAAAAAGGGCCTGTTCCCCAATCTGGAATGTCTCTGGGTATTTCTTCATTGTTTCCACATTTCTGTATGTGGCTATAATTTCACAGTGTGTGTTCTCCACCTCTCCAGGCAGATATTCAAGTTGAAGCCATGAGACAGCACTTTCAGGAGGTGTCTCTTCAATATGTGTGCCAGCTACAGGATATTCAGGAGAGAAAGAAGTTTGAGTGTGTGGAACCGGTGAGTCACAGATTTTAGTGGCGCTCATACGGCTTAAAAGATATACTAGAGGATATATTTAAAGGCTACCTCCAGACAATAATGATGTACTCATATATACACGACTTCACCAACTAAGCCATAATGCTCTTTCAAAGTAAACCTTCTCGCTGAGTGTAGAAATCTATTTTTCCATCTGTTGCTGCCTGCTAAGGCACTTCTTTCATGAAAAGCAACAGGAGCTAGATTTGTACAAAATGGACTGAAAGAGTGGAAATAACTCATTTTAGTGAAGTATGTCCGCTGCAAACCATGATAACTTAGAATGAGAGTTTTAAAGGCTGTTCTTAAAGCTGAGTCATGCTTCAGTGAAAAAGATTATTGGCAGGATGAAAATTACACCTGATGTTGGAAATATTAGTGTTTCATGACAAACATAAGTGTATCCTTCATTAAAACAAATAGGAGATTTCAAATAAAAGTTTTTTGCATTAAAAATGCATTAATGGTTGAACTTTGTTTTGAGTTTCACTTTCCTTTGATGGTTCTTTACATGGATTTTTCTGATTTCTTGCAGATGCTGGCCTTTTTTCAGACCGTCTTCACCTTTTATCACCAGGGCTTTGAGCTTGCCAAGGACTTTGATCATTATAAAACGGCACTGCAGATTAATATTCAGAATGTAAGAAATATTTTTATTGGCCCATATAGTTGTATTTTTTATAAAGACGTTAAAGCAAAGGCGCCGATCACTCCCAACCACTGAAATGCAGTGTATCGGTCTAACAACTTGTTAGCAGTGCGTTTTGGTTTCACTAGCAATCTTCCATGTGTGTTTTCATGGCTCTGGGATTTTGTCAGTTTCAGATTTACTTTTATATTTCCAGGGGTTTATGGTGCTTTCTCAGGAAACTCACAAATTAGGATTTGCAGTGGCCTGTTGTTTGAAAGACTTTCTTACTTGGCAACAGGAAGTAACTTCCTGGAGTGTTAATTTGCTTCCTCTCCCTCCCAGACAAGGAATCGATTTGAAGGGACACGAACAGAAGTACACGAGCTGATGAAGAGAATCAGAGAGACACCACAAGAATACAGACAGACCAGCCCTATTAGTTGTGAAGGCTACCTGTATATACAGGAAAAACGTAAGGCTGTGATGTTGTTGGAATGTGTTTTACTCTGTGTGTTGACACACACTCAGGCACCAACTCAAGATGAGCATTTTTGTAAAACAAAGAAAAAATATTTTTCTTTTCAGTCGAGTTTTTGTGTGATTTAATTTTCTCTTTAGCTATTGTAAAAAAAAGTTAATGTTGATAGTTGATAAAGCAGAATTGATACACTATCATGAATAGGAGATAATAGTAACTCTGATGTAGAAATGGAAGCCAAACATTCCTTTCTTGGCTTAAACCTGGCTCCAGAAAGAAGCAGCATTAGTAGTGCAACTTTTAAAAGCTATGCAAAGGAAGAAAGTTCATTTTTGTTTTGCTTTATGTGCATGTGATGTGTAATTTTTTAGGACCACCTCCCTTTGGTTCAAGCTGGGTGAAGCGCTACTGTACATTTGTAAAAGAGCAGAAGATTCTTCACATGGTGACTTTCGACCACAGATCAGGTGGAAAGACTGTGAGTTGATCAGCAGTGCCGTGGCAAATTTTGTGCTCCACATTTAGTTTATCTCAACTTTCTTCATATTCTTCTTTGTCACCAAAAACATTCTGTGAAAAGTGATCTTTTTTTTTTTTTCAGGGTGAGATGGAGTCTGTCACGCTTAAATCCTGTCTCCGCAAAACAACAGACATGTTGGACCGGAGATTCTGTTTAGACCTGGACATCACAGATCGGTATGTTATCACTTCACTCTGTTTGGCATAATAAAATCAAACTTGTGTTACCAGTATTTCACAAAAACCGTAACGGTATTACTGAATTTCTTTTCTCTAACAACTGTTGCAGGAACACTATGAAAAATAGTATGTAGAACCACAGAGCAAATAGTGTAACCACTTTTTACTTTTACAGTTTCTCTCAGTACTGCTGAAGAGTTAGACCTCGAACACCATTTGTGGCTCTGTGTTTTGAATTTCAGACGGCAGAACAGCCAGACCGTGCTGTAACAGATACCCCATTTTGACACACATCTTACTCGTGTCCCTCTCTTCTATACTATTTATAGAGCAGCAATACCCTCGGTTTAGAAAGGAAATTTGAGTACACACATCCACTCTTTAGATGCCATGAATAAATCCAAAGTGCACAATTCCTTGGCAGGAGGTTTTTGTTTAAATTTTTGAGAAAATGCTAAATACAGTATAAAAACTGAATGTTTTGTACTGACACTTGCTATAATGTACCCTGGCTCCAATGCTGATGTGGTTCGTCTGTCTTTCCAGACCAGGAACAGTGTTTACAGTACAGGCCCTGTCAGAAGATGACCATAAGTTTTGGATGCATGCCATGGGTGGGAAGGAACCTGTGAGTCAGCCTTTACAATTTCATCATCTACCACACACATTCATCTCATGTGACTTTACTGTGGTTTGCATGAGTCCTGTCTTATAACAGGTTAACACGCTTGCATGGTTGTGTTCTTCACTATAGATCAAATAGGTCTGATCTATCTTATAACCATTTAAATTTATTAATGCTTTTTATCTCTGTCTATCCATCCATCAGATTGGTTGTTATCTTGGGAGGACCCTTTCTAAAGAAAGAGGAAGTAAGTTTGTAACCACAGCAAATCTGATGTTTGTAACAAATTATCCAAAATGATTATTTTAGTTGAATATAATTGTGTTTTAATTAGTTTTAAAATGCTTTTCTTTCTACCCACTTGTAGTTGATGCCCAGTTGGATGACGTGGGTTTAAGTTTTGTGAAGAATTCCATCAATGCAATAGAGACAAGAGGTGAGCTTATGATACATTAATCCACAGACAGGGGAAAAGAGTTTTATATTAGATAAATATAAAGTTTATATTGATGTATGATAACATGACAACATATGCAATGACTTAATTTGTACACAAGGAGGCATACTTTCTCCAGTATTGAAACAAAAGGCTTATGAGTCGGAACTGCACACAGCATATATAGTAGATGTACAAATGCTGCTCATTGTCTAGAACCAATGATATAATTATTTCCTGCGGTGCAGACATGATTTTCTAACCTCCTTTGTGAAGGAAAAAAAAGTTCCTTTTGACCTATTTCCTGTTACCCTCTTTCTTCATTCAAATTGTTATACATAACATAGAACTTATCTGACAATACTTAATATTTATCCATTAAAAAATGCAGAAATCGTTTGTTATTTTGCCATAGATATATTGTTTTTTAATGTTGGTATCATTATTTCTTAGGTATTAACGACCAAGGCCTGTACAGAGTTGGAGGTGTAACATCCAAGGTTCAGAAGTTTCTCTCACTAATGATTGGTGAGTTAATGTCCATTCTTCTTTCCCTCTCTGTTCTGCGAAAGGTTACACCGAATATTTTTCAAGGGACTTGTGTTTTCAATAAGTTAAGAATTTATTTTCATATGACACTGCCCTTTCCGAATGAAATCACTGTATGATTCAACAATTAAGCATCTGTATGAAATCTCTTTCAGATGCAACAGGTGCCATAGTAAATCTGCCTCACATTCATGCACAAGTATCCCTCTCACTCCAGAAAGCCAAACAGGGCGGATCCTATTCATATTCTTGGATTTATTTATTTTTTATTTACTTTAACAACACACCGCTAACACTGCCTGCGACAGGCTTCTCCTGCCACCTGACATCCTCAATTTCTTTAACGCCTTTCACTTGTCTTGATTCTTTTTCACTGAACTCCTCTCCAGTTGAGCTTGTCCTTTGTCCTCTCCGTAGTTCTGTGTCTGTTCTCTGGTTTCCTGCTGTCTCCAGCAGACACAAGCTCACTTTCAGCTGTGTTCAGAATGACAACTAACTCAGGCAGCCACCAGCTTGCCTCAGCTCCCTCTCTCATACTTTCCAGCCCCACAGCCTGCCGACTCATTCTGTACTCTCTGCCGCAAAACTTTTAGAAGTTTATATGGAGCCTCAATATATTATGAAAAGTTTTTATCTCTATATATTACTGGTACAGACAGGAAGATACAACCAAAATGATTGCATGTGTAGAATAAGTAGGGTTCATTAAACCACCCAAATCCAAGTTGAGGTGAATGTATGAATTGTCTTATATATATAACAATGATACTGTTATTTCTACACTGATACATTCACAAACATTTCATACATACAGCAGTTCAAAGTGAGTGGGTGAAACAAGCTTTAACTCTGAAGCAAGAATTTGGATCCTCCCACTCCTCCCTTTCAGCTCTCACCCGTCAACATGGCCATGAGAAAATAGGTTCAAACAGGCATCGTAACAAAAGAAAGAAAGAAAACAGCACTTTTAAAAATCTTGAATGACATGCAATATTATCAAAAGACGACTCAAAGAATATCTGGATATGCCTGAAGAAGCCGTTGAGTTGGAACAGACACGTTTGAGAAATAGTCCAAGATATTTACAGAAAGAAACGTGATTGAATGAATGAATTTGGACATGCACAACTAACCAGTGACCACAAAGGGAAACTTGTGTGGTGCCAGGCTCTGGCAAAACTGCTAATTTCCACCTACAGTCCCTGGATAGGTAGTTGTTAAAACATGCACAAAAATGTAAAAACATTTTTTGCTTAAAAAGAAAAAGAGAGAAAGTTAGCCCTAAACTTTTCAAACACTTGCATATAGACTACACACAGATGTTCACACAAAAAAACAATTAAATTACTGTGTACAGGTTTGTTAGGATAGCAACCACTTTTTAGTCAGACATGAAAGAGCATCTTTACATCTGTGTATGTGATTAATTATGTCTGAGTGTTCCCCAGACATGTGACCCTGTAAGAGAAGGAAAAATGAGGAATGATGGAAGAATGTTTCTTTCAAACATGTTTGCATATTACATGCAATCGTTATTACATGGAACTTTGCTAACAAACGCATTCAAAAAGAGTAGGAAGTAGCCTGATCCTTTTTAATCGTACCCCTTATTCTATTTTACAACAAAAGTCCTCTGTTATATGAGCTCACTTCCTGCTTTAACATGTTTACAGATACAATGACAATATTTGCTATGTTAAACAAAAACTTAAACATATAAGTGTAAACTGTCAACACCCTTTTTTTGTATCAGGTCAACATAAGTTTGACTAAATATTTTGTGTAGCAAAGGATAAAGTGATGACAACAAATAATGTAATACCTGCTTATTATCCAATTATTTTTACTGTCCATAATCTGATTAAGTTTTTGAGCCAGGAAAGTAATTACATTTTTCTAATGTAATAGGTTTGTAATATTGTTGGCTGATTATTGCCAGCCTAGCATGAAAAATAGATCCATTGGACATCTACAGATGCAGCTTGATTTGAAAGTTGGCTTGGGAGTTTCTTCATATGAGAAAACCCCAAAAATCCAGCGTTTGGAAGTTTGCAGTTTGGAGTATTTGTTACCCTGGTGACAAGCAGCTGTGAGGAAGTATGCCAGGTTCTCTAGAGGTCAAAAAATATCAAAAGATTAATAAGTAAGTCGAAATTTGAACACAGGAAGTGCCAAAGGGGGAGTGGATAGTAGTGTTGTCTAAAGTTAAGGAGAAAAAATGTCAGGAATCGCTGCTGGACTCTACCAACTTACACTCTTCTCACTTTTCATCTAGACTTCCATTATATAGTATAGGTTTTCATTCTGAAGCATCTCCATATGTCATATTATCATAAGTTTCTTTAATTGTAAATTTCATCATCACAGTTGTTTGCTTGGTTTAAGTTCAAAACATATTAGTTCATCTCTGTTTTAATTTGGACCAACACTGTACCCAGCTTTTAAGGTGTTTTATGATGAGAGAAAATGTTTGATATTCAACTGACTTTTTTTTATGTGGCATTTGTATAATGAAAATAGTTTGCGCATGTAATATGATCATATCATAATCTACACTTCTAGCTTAAATTGCTCTACCGTGATGTCCCCCAGGCATTTATAGCAAGGGTTAAAAGTAAAAGACTTTGTGGTTGTTTCTGTTTCATAATTACTAATCCAACCGTTTCTTATTACTGTTACAGTACTGTTACTTTTGTTTCTGTTACTCATTAGCATTGCACAGAGACATACCTGGTTACAGGGATTTCATTTTACAAGGCAACACTGAGCAGATCTTGCCAACAGAGAAACTAAATTAGAAAAACACTCTTTACTACTAACAGACAATCTAGCACCCATGGGGTTAATATCAGCATAGTGACTCAGGCTCTGAGTGGCTCATCACTGACACTTTGCACTTTTACTTCCTCTGTAATTCATCAGAGGTTACTTAAGATGTTACTAAACCCCCTCTGAATTTTCTGCAAAACACACCAGTGGATTCCTAGTGGAGCCAGTGAAGTAATAAGGGATTAGTTCAACTTCTAATGAGAATAGAACCAACGACTGTTCACGGGAGCTGCAACTTCACTTTACATCAGCCGAGTTTACACTCAGTCCCAAAGACTAACGGCAATCCTTTTATCCTCATATGGCTAATTACAAGCTACATATTTACACTACATGTTTGGATAGTCTACGTCTCCCACAAAGCACCACATATTTGTTGACTGTGCATCAGATGAATAGAAGGGTTCTTGGTGGCTTTGTGTTTATTCGCAAGTCAATACATTTCTGTTGTGATGATTTGTTGCATTATTGATCCAGATGAGAAAAACAACGAAGTGGATCTGTCAAACAGCGAAGACTGGGACATCAAGACATTAACAAGTGCATTAAAGCTTTATCTGAGGTAAGGCTCAGTTTGACACATGTCTGTGAACTAATCTAAGCTAAGCTATGAAGAAATAAGCTCTATAACACTCTTTAAAGAAGAAGTAAGAATTGTTAATACCAGGGGCTCCCAAACTTTTTGAGCCCCGACCCCTAAGATAACATACGCTGGTGTTCACAACCTGCACCTCGTACATCTGGTTGGTCATCTTGCATCCTCTAAAATTAAGGATTTTAAAACTGTCAGAATCTCCATAAAATAGGAGTATTAAGTGGTTTTTGGTGAATTTGTTTCACTGCTGAGACAAAGAATGCCATTATAAAGTAAATGTAAAAGACAAAGAGAGTGAAGAAAAAAAAGGTTACACCAGGAAGAAAGCAATAGCATCAGCTGTTCAATCTAAACAAGACACACCAGACAAGCAACTGCTGGAAAATCACACAAGCCACTTTGGCCCTGGAGCCACCAAAATCCGAGCCCCTGACCAGTAATCAGAAGCAGACCTCCCCAGACAGCCATCCAACAAGGGCTGAAACCTACAGTCTACACTCTGAAGTCATGCTGGTGGCAAATACCCACATAAACGTACACGCTCACGACATCCTCCCCCTGATACACCCAGCATGGAAGACGGCTGAGAAGGTTTTTATTTATGGAAAAAGATTTGTGTCAATATTAAACTAAGATAAAATTATTTCTAAACATTTTTTTTAAATATTAAAACTAAAACATAACTTGAACAAAATGTGTATTTTTCTCCAAGGTATTATGCAAGCTAGTAAGTTTTCAGTAAAAGTGTTAATATACAACATTTAGGGCAGTCTTAATATTGTTGAAGCTACTATATACACATATCAATGCTGTTTTATGTCTTTGACCTGGAAAAATAAAACAGGGGTCAAATATTATACTTTCCTCTGTGGCTAAATACTTTTGGCCATGATCCAACTGCAGTGTGAAAGTACCTTCAGATGAACTTGGTTATCTCAACGTTTGCACCTTCTAATTCCATCCCCTGGCCTGGTCACATTAATCATTGCTGTGTGCAGGCCCTATAAAACAGTGTGCCAGCTATTTTTGTCCCCCCTTGCTCACTTTGACTCTCCTTCTCCACCTCTGTCCCCCCCACCACCTCCGCTTCTCTTCCCCCTCACTGTCTCTGTGAAGGAGCCTCCCTGAGCCATTGATGACCTATGGACTTTACAAAGAGTTCATCAGCCTTGCGAGTAAGTTTCACCTCCTCATATACTAACTCTTCATTAGAGTGCAGACTATAAGCACACGGCTGTTTGTCTTGGTGCTGGCGAAGGTCCAAATAAAATATTTTGGGAATTGAAATTGTTGAAGTAAAAAAAAAATTGAAAGTTAAAAAAAGATACTTGACCTTTTTCTAAAAGAAAAAAAATATTTTCTATTCTTTCGGGGGGGAGTCGTTGCAGTAATATGCTGATTCTCTTTAAAGTTAAGTTCAGACAGTGTAATGTGGGGTAATAATGTGTCTTAAATCATAACTAGCTTCTTTATGCATTTAATCTCTTTCAAAGTACTTGCAGTAGATTTTGACTTTGTCAGAGAGTTTTGTTGCTGACTTCGCCTCAAACAAAGTTGGAAATTTGGACGGTGTATGACAGTGTAGCTAAACGGTAGGCATTCAAAATGCTTGTGTGGGCTTATGTCCGTTTGACATACTGTTTACCTGTATAAAACCGTACTAAATATATTGCTAAATAAGCCATTATAGATTTGGGATCAAAATTGTCCGGTTACCTTCAGCAGCAAAAACACCCCACTTTTTCACCCACACAGCATAATGTCTGTATGAAATGTTTTCAAAGCATGCCAAACTTGAATCTTATTACAACAAGTGTTATAATTGGATCAGTTTGACATTTTTATCAGGCGCTCGCAATGCCCTCATAACGAGGGGGAAAAAATGGATTAGCAATGAATATTTTTTGACGGATGACAGCATCCATAAGAAGCTTTTTCCGTGTTTAAATCCTTGTCGTTCCCATAGTAATGATATTTTGTGTGTCTGTGTGTGTTACTGTGTGGGCGGTCAGATGCCAGTGTGAGGAAATGTTTAAAGGAGGATCTTGGTGGTTTTAACACAACCCTTTTACACGATAGCGACAGTAACGTAAAGCTATCTCCCCCGCCAGCATAGTGGTCCGTGCTGCCAAATTCCGAGATGCTTCAGCCCATGTATCACCATTACACCTCTTCTTTCATTTATTTGAACAGGAATGCATCTTTTTCCAATACTTAATCTCTTCCACCTGAGGGTTATAGACTCATTATTGTGTCTTGAAAGATCCAGTAACTTGTGCTGAATTTGTAATGATCTCACTTGCCTGAATAACATTTTGAGCGCTTTCAAAGTTATGAAGTTCCCTTAGTCTCCACTTTGGTGCGTTTTAATTTCAAAATGTGACTGTTTACTGCTCGTATCGACAGTGTATCAGAGTGTTACATCATTTGGACAAATTTTCTGAAGTGTTTTATATGATCTGAGCAGCGTTGGCTTTTTGCCAATTTGGGAGCTCAGAGAAATCCTTGCAGTTTAAAATGAGTGCTTGACTGTTTCTGTGTTTGAACAGAGGGCGGTAGTCCCGAGTCTCGCATCCAAGCCGTCCACTGCCTGGTCCACAAACTACCAGAGAGGAATCGACAAGTCCTCGGGCTGCTTATGAAGCATCTGGCCAAGTGAGTGGTCATAGTTCACCCCATCTCCGCCTCCTCTCTCTCAGTTCTCTTTCTGCTCTTCATGTCTGTCTCCTCGTTCTCACTCCACATGCTTTTTCTCTCCATCTCCCTCACTCCCACTCTCTTCACTCCCCCTTCCCTGCTGTCACTCCATCTCTTCTCTGTCTTCTCAGTGACTGCTTGGTGAGAAAATTAATGCAGCTTTCCTTTGAATATTTTTTTTTTACCTTTTCTTAGGCTTAGTGTAGATTAAAAGTTTTTAAGTCCCTATACTGTACTTGTTCGGCATGCTATTCTGCGGCTGCTCACTGGTGAAGTAAAATAAAACAGACCCCTAAATTAAACCTCTCTCTTTTGAGTACTCACTCCTGGATGGACCGCAAATATGCGTCACTCTATTTGCGAAATTGGATTGGAAGAAAGATTTAAGAAATGATGTTAGCTAACATTACAAGATTTTACCTCAGCAAGCTTTGTATAAACTAAACATGAGCAAATTGAAGATAAGTAAATAATCCTTGTTCCCTGAGGCAGTGAAAGTCTGGTGGATCTTATTTCATAGAAGCTCGCTGCAGAATCAGGCTCTGGTAAAAAAGACAGCACTATTGAAATTGAATTTGGATTATCCAGCGTGAAATTCTCCAGACTGGAGACTTGAAAATTTTTCTGAAGTTGGCGTGTGTACATGTCCTGCAGCGAAACGAAGCAAAGCCAGAATTTCACACTCCTATCTGAAATGGTTTCAGAGATGTTATAAATGTGAGTTGTCACCAGTGTTTTTGTCTTCAAAGGCATCCTTTGAAGCTATTTAAACTGTCTCTGCAGCTGTGCCACATACCATCATATTTTAAGTATGAAATACCTCCATGTTACCTGCTAACTTTTTCATTAAATAGGTTTCCTCCATTTTCTTGACCACTTGAGATAAAGTTTCAACAAAATTGATGTAAGAGACACTTATTTGTAAAGACTGTAATAATTCACTTAAACTTCAAGACTTACTGTACTAAGTTACTGTGTAAGATGCTGGCTTGGCCTAATGAGAGGATTGAGATTCACTGTTTGGCCAGGGGAGTGAAGGTTTGAACCAGTCCTTTCAGTGGAGTGCTATCATCCATCTCAACATTTCAGTTTTAAAAGAACAAATCTTGACCATTTAGGCACAATTTCACAGATCTGAATATTTTGGTAGTTTGATACATATTTGAGTTAGTTTTGCAACAGTTAAGGCCACCATCTACTAACTAAATCATCTATTCACTAATAGATGAGATGCATCAGGATTTTTGGCAATCAGTAGCACACCCAAAGCCGAAGCTCAACCCGGCTGCATCGAGGTGTCTCTTTCTCTCTCTCTTTTCCTCTCTTCCTCCGATAATGTTTTCTTATGATTATTTGCTTTATTCCTAATGTGTTTTCTAACATGTGATTCGGTACATAAAGTAAAACTTATTTGCAGCATCACGCAGCCCAGATGAAAAAGTTGCCCCCCTTCTCTTTCCTGTGTACATATTGGCTCTTGGACAGCTTATTCAGGACCCTACTTTACATGCTGATAGAACCGCTGTCCCCAGCAGCATTGTAAGACTTACATTAAATGTTTCTGATATTAAACCCTTAATGGCCCAAAGTCATCTTTGATTTAACAAAGATTTTAATGTTGATATAATTTAAAAGGGGTCAAGCTGTTTCATCACCTGAATTTCTGGTACTATTGGGTCTTTCCAATAATAATAACTAGGCTGATAAGAATCTTAGAGGGGATGTGTACTTCAGCTTTTTTTTCCAGCTGAAGACAAATTTGAAAATCAGATAATTTCTTTGAACTGCTTCCTTAGAAAAAGTTATGTACACTTTTGTCTGTTCTTACCTTGAGTGCTGTAATTCAATGTATTCAGTCAGGGATGAATCAGGACTCACTTGCCCTATTTCATTCAATATGCTGCAGTTAGACTCAGTAATGGGACTAAAAGGGACAAGCACATTCACCCCAATGCTTACTTCTATGAATTGGCTCCCTGGCAGATTTCTTGTTGTTTCTAAAATCTTACTGGTCACTTTTAAAGCTTTAAATGGCCCGGCCCCCAAATACATCTCTGAATAATTGGCCTGGTGTGTGCCCTCCTGACCGTTGAGATCACCCATCTTATTGAACTCTTTGCCATTTAACTCAGGCACACTACATCTCTAGCTACCTTCAGGTACCCCTTTAAAACGTCCCTCTTTGAGACAGCCTTTGGTAGTGTATCACACGTTTTATGTTCTTTGTGAACATCCATCCAACCTATCTCTCCTCATCCCTTATTGTAGCATGCTTTGTAACTTAAAAAATAAAAACGCTATATAAATAATACTTATTATATTATGAGATCTGGTTGTCTTCTCCTCAGTTTCAAGTAATAAAGCAGGTACTTTACAGTTATGGCACCGTAGCGTATCCCTGTTTCCCTGTTTCACTCATTCTTTTAGAAATGGAAAATTGAAATAGATTGTTGGACTAAAATGTTAAGAACTAGTTGTTATTTTTCCTCAGTGTGGCGGCACACAGCAAACAGAATCTGATGACTGTTGCCAACTTGGGTGTGGTGTTTGGCCCCACGTTAATGCGGCCACAGGAGGAGACTGTCGCTGCCATCATGGATCTTAAGTTCCAGAACATTGTGGTGGAAATCCTCATTGAACGTCAAGAAAAGGTAACAATCAAAGTTAGGCTTACTGTTCGTATGGAGCTGCACGGGCTATTCTTTTACTAAGATATATGTGAAGCTGAAGTTAGCTGGAAATGTCTGCTTATAGCACTATGCCACCCATGGAAGGGCAATTATCACCACGTCAACAGTAACAGGGAAAAGTCCCAGTCATATATTAACTTCTACTTCTCTTCTCTTCTACTTCTCTAAAAATGTCTGTTTTTAATCCCTGTGATCTGTGCTGTTCGGATATAATTATTTTGCGGCTGCAGCATTTTGTTTATCATTGCAGTCCAGATCTTTATTTACTGAAAGGCAAAATACATCACCAAAGGAAATCTTTGGTGACATATTTTTCCATCACTAAGATAAAGACTACACCTCTGTGTTTACAAACCAAAGTGGTGCATAATTCCTGATACTGAAAGGTAATAAATGTGCAGCCGAAGCAAAAATAAGTTTGGTAGTCCTACTTTCATATCATGAAACACTTATTTTTTGTCTAATATTTACAATATTTACTCCTAGATTGGTTTTTCCTGTTGCCAGGGTGAAGCACAGCCTATACAGCAGCTGAATTTAATTTGATCAGAGTCTCAGTTGGAATAGATGTGATTCTCTTATCTTTTTTTGGTACTCCTTTTTGTTACAGTGGTGCATCATCTGTCTTAATGTTTACTACCATGTTGTAGCAATAAACATGCAACTTGTCAAAAAATGCTAATTTGGTCTTTTTGAACATTCAGTGTTTGATTGCTTTTTTGTCTTCTACAAAAATCAGCAAAATAATATAAAAATCTTTGATAGTGAGAGAGGGTTTTTCCCATTTAACATAAAACTAATGTGACAATTTCCCTTCAGCCAGTTATTCAGGTACAAAGGGACAAGACAGCAATAGAGTTGGCAAAATATTTTAATCTGCCAATAGGGGGAGCCCTAAGTGTTTATACCTGAGTTATGTACACATATTTCTGTTAATGTTAGGAGTTTGAAATTCTGCAGATAAGTGTAAATATTGTGTTTTGAAGGGTTCTTCTTTGCCTGGATACATTTCTCTGCTTATGGGTTGTCTAATAACTTGTCATCTCAGCAGAATATCATTAATCAGTGTCAATCCTCAAAGGGGGATAATTTCCGTGTCAAAAGAAGAAAAAGGTCTGAGATAAGTTTTCGTCTCTGTTTGGAGCAGTGTTCTATATTGCATAGAATTAGATAAGGTCAGGAGGTTTTAGTGTTTTTTTCTTTTTCTCAGCTTCATTGAACTGAAGGTGATATGTGTTGTGAATAATATATCCATCCAAGCTCTCAAATTTAAAATGGATTGTGAAAAGATAGACAGGGTAGATAAAAACCAACAGGGTATACCAACGTGCTAAAACAACGGCAGTAACAGCCTCACGCATAACGCTGCTTTCTGAAAGTACCCAGTGGTATCCAACACCGTCTGGGTGATAAAGGATGTAGTGTCAGAATGCAGCAAGAGCATTTTGGAAAGTACAACATGTCAGAGCAGGGGAAAATCTGAACAGACAGACAGACCGGCATTAACTTTCCTCACAAGTCCCACTCCAGACTGTTGATACCCCCAGATACCAACAGTAGACTCTGTTTTACATTCACCTCCATCTGCAGAGCGAAGCTGCAGAAACTCTCAGCCATATCAGACTTCTCTTTTTCTATCTGCCTCTCTGCTACAAACTTTCTTGCTCATGCCCTCCCTCTCGTGTGTATGCCTCTGTCGTTCGTACTCTGCCTCACTTTCTCCCTCTCCTCTCCCTCCTCTCCTAGTCTGTGATCCTTTCTGATGCTCTGCTGAGACTTCCTCTCCTCTGTAGCCCTATTCCCTTTCAACTCCACATCTAAAGTTTATATGTAAACATGGCCCAGTGTAAACAGGCTGCACCAGTTGGCCAGCCCTTCTCAAGTCCAGGCCCTGTTTATTTTACCATACTTTCTTTGAGAGAGTGGGTCAATATTTCTATGGAGGAATGTCACTTTAACTTGGACCCAGATCTCTGGACGAGATGTGATTGTGTTCTGTGAGCTTCCCTTTTTTGTTGTTTTTGTCAGGGAGGCACAAAAATTCCTCTTTAAAGGGCAGTTTTGAGGGTCCAATCAATGCGCTGCACAACCTTCCCTTAAAGCAAATCCTGTGGTTGGAAATACTTTTTTCCATGTACTACTACATAAAGACAGAGTTTCAAAACTTATGAGATCAGATGAGGATATGCTGTTACTTTCGGAGCTCTTGCAAACTGTGTTTTGTGTTCAGCTCGAGATTCATTCAAATATGTATTCAGATCTTTACAGATGCTCCTGAGTTCTGCCCTTCTCAACCTGCGGCCCCAGTGCTCACTGCTCCGACAAGGCAGTCCAAGAAACTGAATCGGCAGAACCGACCCTTAGCAGTCTACAATCCACAAGTCCCCGACATTCAGAATGGTAAGATATTTCTAAATTGGCACTGGGATCTTTTTACATTTTCTGGCTTGTTACAGCAATGATGAGTGATATTTCATTGTTTAGAGAGACAGCAAGATGTGAATGCTGAATATAAATGAAGAGATCATGAATCTGCAACAAAGAAAGAAGTATCTGGTTGTGTGTGCGCCAATCCTTTGCTTTTCCAGACAGCTGTTCATCCATTCTACTTCACACTTTGCAAGTGTATTGCTATGGACCTAAGGAAGTGCAGAGTGGAGTGTGAAGCTGTTTCAATGAGTTTTTTTTCATACTGTTCCTAAAAGAACTTTTATGTTGCTCTTATATAATACTGTGATCTCTATGACATCCTTATAGGGCTGGGCGATATGCCAAAAATATTATCACGATATATTTTTCCCATATTGAACGATATCGATATATATCACGATGGTGTTTAATAATGAGGCCAGTTTGAAAAGTAACCTGCCCCCATCAGGCCGCTAACTGAGAGGTCGCCAACGAGCTTCTACCACAAGCCATCTGCCTGCCTAGGGCTGGACACAGTATAGAAAAATAATGGAAATGTTGAAAAATATAGAAAATATATCGATGAAAAGAAGACTCATGTTGATTTATATTAATATTTACTTATTTTATTTATTATTTCATTTTATCTATTTTATTATATTCTTAATATGATATTTATC
>JAVQJG010209158.1:0-12869 GCA_036024015.1 Craterocephalus amniculus
GTTTTCTTCTAGTCAATTTTGGTCAAGTAGTTATGTATTTGTATCATTAACTAAAAAAGGTTTTCATGGTCATGTTGAAATCTTTGTAACTCCAAACTCTCTGTAGACACATGAGTGTGTGTTTGTATGTGTTCACCAGATGAGAGGACTGACACAGCTTGGCCTGTCTTGTAATAAAATGTAAGAGTGGCACTTTCACGCTTGTCAACAATCTCTAAATATACCCATGAACCGGGAAGCGGGCACACACTCACACACACATTCAGACAGGCTGCTTTTTTTCTCTGTCGCCATTTAAAAAAAAACCTTCAGCTGCTTTGCTTCTCGACAGTTTCCATAGACACACACTCAGAGATGCGCACACACACACACCAGTCACAGTCGACAAGACATTTTTATAACAAAATTGGATTCGTTTTCGTTCCTCTCCAAAACTCCGCAGACACACTGGGAAACTCGATGTGACAAGTTTCGGCTCCTTGTTGGAACAGCGAGAGGCGTCAGTTATTCACTTAGAGCAGCCATGCTAGAAAAATATTTATTCCAACAGAAGTCAACAAAACGGAGAGCTCGGATGAGAAGGGCTCTTTGTCGTCTTACTGTTGCACTAAGTTGGATCTCATTTTTCTTCCTATTTTTCTGATCTTGACATTCAGAACTCTTCATGCTTCTTTCCTCAACTCAGTGGAAGAAATAATGCTTTACAATATCAAAAGCAAAAATGTTGAGACATTTTAGTGTTCCACTGAAAGCACGTTATGGAAACAGATGCTTCTTTGTCATTGGAGGCCTGTAATGATATTTGTATCCATAACGTCTTCATCATGATGTCTCCCCCTCCTGATTCTCTTCAGCAATCAAATAACAGTCTATGATTATTTTAAGGAAAAATAATAATATTTATGACCATAGCTTCAATTATTTTACATTGAGGCTGCCCCCTCCCATTTACTCCTAATTCTTGAGTCAGATTCTCCCCCAGAATGATGTTAAAGCACATTGTTGTTGACACCCCAATTTCACTGACTGCTCCAACATTGTCACTTAAAGTGCAGATTGGATGTGAAAAGCCCTCCTTGCTGTTTGTATTTAATATCGCGCTGACAGCTGTATCATTCTTGCACACTGTAATCAAATTATGACAGTGTGGTAAATGTTCCCTTGTGACATTTTCTATTATAAAATGCATACAGCCAGTGTCAGACAATGTGTGGGCGGTATCACTCAGTGGCAAATGGGATTGTAAGTGGCACCAGCTGACATTATGCATGTTTGCATTAGATGTAATTGCACTCGTATATTGATGGAATGCATAGGTGTGTGTCATCTGGAATTATGATTGTTGTTTTAGAAATAAGGTTAAAAAAAAGAGGATAGAATGTCAGTGTCTATTAGCAGCTTTTTGACACTTCTGTTAGTGGGACATTACATCTGCGAGAGGTTGCACTTTAAATTACACATACAGCTGTCTTTGCTATGTGAGCGACCAAAAGAAGATGGAGAGCACAAAATCCAAATAGAAGGATCAAGTGTGTTCTGATGGTGGTGTTTTAGGACATCAAAGCACACATGCATTACTAAGAATGAGTGTCTGCATAAATGCACACAGGCGCAGCAGGCAGCCGTTACGTGCCCGTCATCCTGGGAAGTGAGATTTCTACTTTTTGCTCTAAAATTGCTCTTCTTCTTCCGTTGTGTTGCATCCTCTGCTTTCCCTTCTCGCATCCCTACTTTATCTTCTCTTTCATTTCACATTTATTTCCTCCCCCATGTCTTGTTTTTCCTTTTTGTGTCTGATATCTTCTTGACTTATCCTACTTTGCTTGCTTTCTTGTACCGTGTTTCCCTTCTCTAATCGTCCTCTGCCTTCCTTTCCTGTGCTTTGCTTTTCTCTCCTCTCTCCTCTTGTGTTGCGGCCGGTAAGGAAATATCCTCAGCGCTCTTATTGGATCGGCTCTCTCATGCTGGCGGCCCTTCACTTGCTGCCCCTCAGCTTGTTGGGTAATGATGATAAAATTGGAATATCCCTGTACTTATCAGTGTATTACCCAGCTATCAACACCTCAGACACCCGCCAGATTTTTTTTAGAGGTTAAACAAGACAGCGCGTGATCAGACATTCTGCATGACCACAGCGGATGCCAACAGAGAAAGAGAGAAAAAGGAGGGCAGAGAATGGATAGAAGGAAGATGAAAGAAAAAGGTTTTATTATGGCTATGCTGTCAAGGTGCAATTTCCAGGATGGATTGTGGATAGAAGGTGGAAAAAAAGGTGGTGTTGGAGAAGGAGGAGAAGTGTGTAATGCGACTCTGTGGCATCCGTCCAGACCAGGAATGTGTTATCCTGAGCTGTTCCACTGTACATTTGCGGTAATGTAAAACATCTCACGTCTTCCCATGTTCGTGTCTATGTCTCTGGGTCGTCTCCTCTCACTTTTCTCTGAACAGTTGTTGTTTAGTGGGCATGTGTCTTTGTGTGGGAGGTAGAGGAGTGTGCCAAAGCCGAGATCAGATTTGGAAATTGATTTGAATGAGTGTTGTGGAAAGCTGATAGCTATTAAAAACTTTCTGCTTTCATTTCCCAGGGAGTTTCTCCTTTGATGTTGGCTGGTAGTCAGCGCAGTTTTGAAGCTCGTCTAAAGCGGGCCGGCTGCTATTTGATGCTCCCAGTTCATATTTGTTGTACTTATGTGTTGATAAGTACGTATGGCTTCACGTTTGACCTCAGATTTAAGAAAGTTGAATGAAATTACACATGCTAATCTATTTGCAGTTAAGCTGATCTTTTCTTATCTGCCACAAAATCCCCGTCTCACATATGTATGACAAGTACATCGTCACCTTCTTTAAATCCGAACATATTGGACCTTTAACATGCCAGCCACCTTCAAATTGCCCTTTGAGGATAAAAATCTCTGAAATGTTATTTTGCATTTCATTGGCTGCCTGTCTGTGCTCCTCCGACCCACCAAACCCCGCTACAATCTGATCCCCAGGAGAGAAGATTCCAGTCTCTTGCCTTGGATGCTGTGGGGGGGGGTCGTCAGGTCAAGTACGGCTAATTTATTCACTCAGTCAGATTTCCTCTGACTCGTGGATGGCAGATGGAGAGGCCTGATATGATATCACCCATCTGAATCACCCAGGGGAGAAGGAGGAGGCAGAGGTGGGGAAGGGTGGTAAAGATGTAGGGATGAGAGGAGAAGAGATTGACAGGAAAGATGTAGAAGAAAGGAGGCACAGATAGTAAAAATTGGGAATTAAAAGTGGTTAGATGGGGAGATAGAGTAGCATAGCCTTCAAGAGTGTGGAGTGTGTTCGCCCCACCGAGGCGGCTGTTGAGCTGAACATTGAGCTACACAGGCTCTTATCAGATCTGTGGGTGTGGGGGATGTGTGTCCTTATCTTAAGACAAGTGGTTCTGGTCCAATAATATCCTGGGAGATGGTAGGAATAAGCGGCTTAGACCGAGATCTGAGATGCAGGAATGAGGGAGAACAGATAGCACTGGGGAGATGAGAGGAGGTGATGGGGATGTAGAGAAGAGAAGGAGACTGATAAAGAAGATGGAGGACAAGGAGGGGACATTTCAAAAGAGATGAGACGTAGGGGTCTGCAAAGATTGGACTGCAAAGATGTGATGTGGCAACAGTTTGGGGAACCTTTTTTCAAAGAGGAAGGGAAAGTGAGAGAAGTTTGGGGTTTGAAATAGTTCTTGGCTTTTAGTCAAAGGACAGGGATTTGTGGGATTGGATCAACAGTGTCAACTTGAGGACACTCTTTTCCCAAGAGGGTTTGAATTTGAGGCTTCAACAACAATCTGAAGAAAAACACTGTGTCCCAAAGGCTTTGACTTCAAGTCCCAACTTCCAACAGTGTCTCTATCAGAAAACATTCCACTTAGCTCTTCTCCTTTCTACCACACACAGACTGAAGACACATCAGTCTTCCCATCTCAAAAACCTTTCACACATGAAAAAAAAACAGTTAAGAAAAAGATGGTCGACTCAAACATAAATTGCTCCTAAAATATGTTGTTGTTTATACAGTTCCTGTGTGACCCTAAATGCATTCAAACTACCCATGAACACCCAAAAAATGTAGTTCTTACAAACTAATGTAATGCTTGTGCTCTGTCTGTCTTCAGTTTGCTGACCACCCGGAGATGAGGAACCAGCTTTGATGACCTACATATGTCCACCTTTCCTGGACCATTCGGCTTCGGCGACACTCCCAGTCACAGGCGAGGGAAGTTTTTAGTCCTTATTAACCAGGAGGGCAAACTTCATATAGACATTTATAGTATTTAACCATCAGGACTAATCCAAACTGGTACTTCCATGAGCAGCTTAAGATACCCAGTGGTGCTTACTTGGCATGGAATGATTTGAACTGAACTTTGCTCATGTGAGTTTGGCTCGTGACACATTCAATTGTTGTAGCTACTCTGGAGGGAAATTAACAGAATTCAGGCTAACCTGAACTTTAAGTGGTCCTACTTTTTTTTCATTCAGAAACTATTCTTTCTAAGTAAGGGGTCATTTCTCAGATCCTCCATCTAATGCCAAATCCTTAAAATCACCAACCCAGTTTCTGCTCCTCCTCAGACCTATTCCAAAGGGTTTGGGCATTGTTTCCAATCTGACTGAGGAGGAAACATCTCCTCCTCCTCCTAAAATCCTTGCAACCGCTTCCATCCACCCCAACATGGACCTCCACCGGGCAGCATTCAAGATGGAGAGCTCCTCCTATCTGCCTAATCCTCTGGCCTCCCCAGCCCTCATGGTCTTGGCCTCCACTGCTGAAGCTTCCCGCGATGCTTCAATTCCATGCCAGCAGCCACGTCCGTTTGGTGTCCCGGTTTCTGTCGAGAAAGATGTCCATTTGCCATTTAACAATGGTTCTTACACTTTTGCATCAATGTACCACCGTCAAGGTGCCGTCCCACCAGGATTCCCCAACAGGGACTTTCCTCCGTCCCTCCTCCACCTCCATCATCAGTTTGCCCCTCCTAACCTGGACTGCTCGCCCATCAGCATGCTTAATCACAGCGGCGTTGGCGCCTTCAGGCCTTTCGCATCACCTCCAGAAGACCGGGACGGGGCACCAGGCGGGTATCAGTCTGCCTTCACTCCAGCCAAGCGTCTCAAAGGCTGCCTGGATGCTGAGGCCTCACCCCACCTGCGGTACTCTGATGCTGAGGGGAAAGAATATGACTTTGGCGGTGCTCAGATCCCTCCGGGAGGCTCACCCAGCAGCGCTTTGAAGGCAGTTGAAGACAGCGGGAAAAAGATCTTCGCTGTGTCAGGCCTCCTGTCTGATCGAGAGACTTCCTCCAGCCCTGAGGACCGCATTGAGCGCTGTGAGTAGCTATTTATATTCATATTCAACTTTATGTCCAAGAAAACCACAATTAATATTAACTAATTGAATGGAAACAGTATGAGCGACAAGGGGTCCCTTCACTGTTTTATTAGAAGGACTCTGATATAATTTGCATGCTATGGTTTATACAACAGTTAGCATTTCTCAGACCAATTGAACATGTGTGAGATTGGGAGCTATGTGCTTTGTCTTTGCTGCAAAACACTGTGCTATCCACCACCTTTTTCATATCACAAACTCTTTTTTCACAAACATACCAAGCATTGCCAGTGTCACTGACACAACAAAGTTCTCGCCTTTTCCTCAAACTCCTACAATAAGTGATTCACACATATGATAATAAACAAACATTCCATTGTTAATGTTTTCTATCCACACAATCTTGTGGTTTCCTCTGATGAATACAGAAAATCGACTGACACCCCCCTCAGCTATGGAGAGTCATGTCCTCTTACACAGGAGAAGATGGTATACCTTTACTGGTAGTTGGATGTGGTTTTTCCAACATGTCCGAGTACAAATTTCTTACCCAGAGGCTGGTGATGCAAGAAGCTCCAGCATGAACATCCATTCAAAATGAGAATTTGAGCTTTTTCTTCTGGTGGAACAACTCCTTTGTGATGCTTTATGTTGACTTTTCCTCATACGGAAAATTGTTAAATTATTTTCATTATTTATTCATTGTTCAGAAGCATTATTCTTATGAATATTCTCTTATAATTAGTTAGTAATGTAAATGCTGTTAAGGTTTTGCATGGTGTGACACTGGGTTATTATCACCAATCTTTGTAAATTAATACAACATACCATGACACATAACGGTAACATACCCAAACAAATCTCATTCCAGCTTTCATTTTCTAAAAGTGCAGCTTGTTGCGCTTTGTAAAAGATTGCAAATGTTCGCACACCAGGATCAAACACAGAAGCAAACAATCCCATCTATGTTCTCTTGTCATCATCTCTCCTGACTCTCGCTATCCTTGTTTCACAAGCCCACAAGCTCCACTGGTCACATTAGCATTCACCAGTGGAAGGGTGCCATTTGGCCCCTCACGCACTGGGAATCTGATTAGTGTGTGAGCGTGCATGTGTGTGTGTGAATGTGCGTGTGAGTGACTGGTTCAGAAACTGGCCATGCTCTTTGCCATCAGCATTCATCATAGCTCTGTGCTGGCAGCCCTGTTGCCAAAAGATTTACCCACATACCCCAAAAGCTTGGCAGGCCCTGCTTGTGTGTATGTGTAATGAAAGGATGGGGGGAGAGGGGTTGTAAAAGCTCAAAGCACAAATACACAAACACTCTAGCAGACACACAAACAGCTTTTTAGCATGACCACTGACATCCCCTACACATGTCAACAAGCTGCATCGGATCTCACTGACTAATTAGGAGAGAAGCAGGCAGAGATGCATGTGTGTAGTATATCATTTACTCTTTCTTTAACAGGATTTCTAATGAGCTCAGTTGTGGGTCAGGATGAATATTTTCATTTAAATTTGATTTACCATGTCCCTTTTTTTGTCTATACGTCACTCTTCTTTGATTACATTTTCTTGCTACTTTGGGTTTGTGTGTGTATGTGCGTGAGCGATAAGTATCTGAGTGATCCATCCTTGATGGAACACATGAGAGACAGAGGCGACGACCTGAGACTGATCCGATAAAAAGACCACTGCAGGAGAGGCGGAGAGGGTGAGACAGAGAGGGATGAAGGAAGGGAATGTAGCGGAGGAAATTGGGAAAATGATACCCACTGGTTGGCCGTGTGTGTGTGTGTGTGTGTGTGTGTGTATGTTAAAGAGTTGGAGTGAGGAAGGATGAGAAAGATATCAAACAGTGTAGATATGAGCCAGGTAAAAAAAGAAAAAAATAGGAAAAGAGGAAGTACATGTAGTGTCTTATCTTGTAATATAGTGTCAGTAGCCTAGACATAGTGCCTTGCTCAAAAGAAGTGTGGTCACTGAGTGAGGAGTGAGTATTACCGGAGTATCATAATGCTATAATACCAAGTCCACACAGAAAAGCAGACGGGTACAGGGCTGCTGTGCTGTCTGGTGGAACAGCTGAATCTGTATCTAATCAGGTTAAATCTTGGCACAAGTAGCTTCCACCCATGCTGTGGGCTTCTAACGCAATTGGATGTGCAGAGGCACTGCTTACAGCAAAGAATTATGGGTTCTCCTTCACTGGCTTTGGCTATCCAGGGGAGGCATAAAGAACAAACAACTCTTTGGTAAAGTCCCATGAGAACAGTGCTATTGCTGCCTCACACACACACGCAAACACACATATTAGCTAACTAGCAGCTTTCGGGCTGCTTCACAAAAGAGCTTGTTTTTGAATCGTACACTGGGAAGAGATTTATTATGCTTGAGATCATACAGAGTCATTACAGATAGTAAAAAGTAAATTATTATTTAGTTAAGTCAGAGTCTTAGAAAATATGTTTAGGCAAGAATATGATCACTTCAAATGTGGAGTTTAATTGGCAGGGTTTAACTAGTTTATGTCTGAATATTTTAGAGTTAGCGTGAAATCCAGTGTTTCATTTGTGAGAAACTCAAATGTTTGATAAAACCTTGAGTCTTCGCTCACGATGACATTGTAGTGCCGCAGCAACATTGTAAATATCAGGGAACTTTGAATCCTTGTGTGCCATTAATTCTCTATCTTATCTGGGCTGATGTTATTTGCAATCCATGGATTTAATTTATAGTTGGCAATAAAATTCTGCTATCTTGCTCCCTCACTAAATTAATTACATGTGCCCTAAAGGATGTAATGAAAAAACTGAAGAAGAAAAAATACTAAATACATAAATGAATCAGTCACTGTGAAAAGGGATGACCTTCTTTGGTCCTTATTGCAGCAGACCCGAAGAAGCCTCTGCCTGAAGTGTAGTCCATTATATTGAATTTGTCCAACATTCTTCTTTGTATAATCAGCTCCAGGGATTTCAGAGCAGCTCCCACATCATTAGAGAGGCCTCCTCATCAGTTTGTTCAGCATCTTTGAGACTCTCGTTCTGACCGTTCTGCCTTAAAAAATATCCAGTCGCCAACAACGTCTTTTAGAAGACGTCTTGTTGCAATATTTAAAGACCAAAACTTCCTAAATAAGTTATTTAGATAAGCTCAGAACTGACTGGAGGATCCTCTTTGCTTAGGTACACACCTGTTTTGGAATATAGCAGCATCTGTCTTTCCACTTTGCTTCACCTTTGTAATCAAGAATAAACAAGTTAGCGGGGATAGGATTTTTAATTGCATCAGTGGATTACATGAAACTTGCTTGCCACTCTAAGTTTATAGGTGTAAAAGTGATCTGTGCTTTGACTTGCTTTACACCTAAAAAGAAAAACACAAAACAAAAAATTAAGCAACTCAAAAATCCTCACTTTCTGGCATGAAATTCAGTTGAGTTCGCTGCCACTCCAGGCAACAGTGGCCTTCTCCGTGCTAAGCCTTCTTAAATCCCCACGCTGAACCAGCAGGCACGTCGGCTGTTAACTAAACCCGCTAACCTGTCAGCCGCTAAACCTGCACATAAAGGCCCCATCATGCCTTAAGAGGATGATGCGTGTCATATTATTGTAAAATCTATTACCATTCACTGTATTCACATTGCCTGCTTTTATCATAACAGCAGACAAATTCAAATGAGAGGAATGTTTTTGTGAGTGTGAAAGTAAAGGAGAGAGACGAATTACGGGATGATTGAAATTAATGGGAATGTTGACAGAAGAAACATTGGAGCCTTGCAGGGCACATGTTTGTTTGTTGAGGGGATTTGATGGGGTTTGATGACGTGTCAATGTGAAGGTCTGGGTGTGTGTTTCCCAGTGTCACAACTATCTATTTTCTTTGTTTTGTTCAGGCATCTTTTCTGTCCCTTTTTTGTATCTGCTCCTTTTTTTCTCAGTCTTGTCCCACATCTACTTTTCATTGGGTGCACATCTCTCTTTCTAATAGTGGGACGGTGATGGATCTTTTGCTCCAGTAGAACAAAAATGTTACAAGCCTTGTTGTAATAAAAGTAATGTTTCACAATTGTAATGCATCAAAAAACACTTCCAAAAAGGTACAGCACAAAAAACAAAACTGATATGAACCCAAAGCTTTTATAAATCTTAATAAAGAGTAAGGATTAGGAATAAAATTAACATGGTTTGCTTTAACCCTTTGAGCCCTGTCCCTTTTTTTAAGCCTCTGCTGGAAAATCATATGCCCATAATGGTGTGAGTGTATCTCTGCAACCACAATGCTAATTCGAATTGGAGTCACAGAAGAGGGAACACCTGTGTGATTTGTGAAGATACATGATGTAAATGTGTTACTAGTGAAGAATAAAGGAAGATGGAACAAATGAAAAAGTTTCAGGCTCGCTTTGAAAAAAAAGAACATGATGTACATGAATATCTCTTTGGAATGATGCATCTGTGGCTCTTCAAATCTATTAAACCTTAGAACGATATGCAAACATCATCTCTGCAAAGGGCAACTCTGATTATTATTGTTATTAAAGAGGTATTAGTTCAGATGGTTCAGGCGAAGTCCCCAAATTGTCTGGTGTTGCACCGTTTTAGCGCCATCTGCTCCCAAAATCCCCGACTGGGAGATCTCAGGTCTTAAAAAGTTAAATGCTAATGAGTGCATGGCTTCAGGTTCACTGCAAAACAAAAAGCAAAGCGAAGCATTACTGAGCATTACTGTCTCTATTGTCTTTGTGACACATGAACAAACAAACTTCCTTTCTCCTCAATCGGCTGCTTTACACACACATGCACACAGTTGACAAATAGAAAAGAAAAAATATAGAAAAGGGGTCCGAAAGTTAACTCAGAAGGCAAATCTACAGCTGAGAGAGGAAGCAGAAATTTATTGGCAGGATAAGAAAGAAAACACAAATTCTTGGAGCACAGAGTGAGGGATGGAGAGGATGAGATAAAAGATAAAAGCTCGAGGAAAAAAAGGTTGTGGGAAGGAAGGATGGGGGGATCGCGGGAGGATGATGAGATGTTGAGCTGAAATGCAGATCCCATATGCCTGATTTAACTAAAGCGGAATTCTTTGTGAGCCACTCTGTCGACAGGTAGCAGCGATAACATCCTCAGGAGCCAATCAGAAGCTCGTGGTTTAATCATCATTTTAGAAAGTCGTGCTAAAAAGCAGCTTCCTGTTTTAAATCAGCTTGGATTTCTTTTCGTATTCCTAGTGGCATTAAACAGTTTGAACTTTCAGCTGAGTGTATCACACACAGCTGTTAAAACACGCAGGGAGGGGCCATCTTTTCATCCCGCTCCTCTCCTTTCTTCTCTCCTTAAGCAGAGCAAATGTCGCGCATGTTGTTCCTTTCTGGGGCCGAGTTGCACAAACTGCGCTGCTAAAAAAAACTCCTGTCCTACTAAAGTAAAATAAATCGCGGTAAAAAAAGAAAGAAGTTGCAGAGTTCTCACAAATAGCAAATGGACGGTGGTGATAGTGATGTTGATGGATGACAAACAGATTTTGTTGAGATGTCTCTGTTTTTCTTCGGTGTCCATCTTTAGCTCTAAGTGGTCATTGCTGTGGGATTTCTGCACGGCGCCTCCCACACTCCGCCCGTCTGTCAAAGAAGTGTTTTTGTTTCTGCAGTAACCATTTTATCCTTCACTGTTAAAGCCGTCATCATTTACATGTTGCTACAGATTGGTATTGATAATAACTATGGGAGTAAATGTGTTATTCTGAGTTTAATTCAAGATTAAAAATAAACAAAAGAAAGATGAGTTGGTCTTATAACCATCACTGATATTGTGACAATTATTGTTTTTAAAACCCAACAGCGTGACTTCCCTTTCATTACCAGTCCTTTCTATTCCTTTATCTCCTTCCTGTGGCATTCACAGAGTTAAAAAACAGTCAAGGAGACAGAAACGCTCATCCCTCTCCTTGTCCTCACAAAAATCTGTCCCCCCTCCTCCTCCATCTCTGCCTGTCACGGTCTAGTGGCAGGGTTAAGTTAAGTAAGAGTGTTCTAATAATTAGGCCTGGGACTCGCCTGCCTGCTCCCCAGTGTGTGTGTGCGTCTTCCTGTCAGTGCTTAGCCAGATGTTAAAAGGCTTGTCCCTCTCATGTTGCCTCCCTGTCAGTCTCCACCGTGTGCCACACACACAGTCGCGCACACACACACACATGAATATTGGAGACTGTCCTGCTTGTGGTGGCTTTGTTTACCCCCTCCCAAGTGTATGCACTTGTGCCCTTCTGGCAGCTCCCCCCCGAGGGTGAGGAGGATGTGATTTTTTTGTCAATACCTGCCGCTGTGCATGTGATCCATACTGCTCACATGCTGGACAATGATGAGCTTTCCAACAAAAGTGTTCATTTGTTTCGTATCACAGCTGACATAGTGGAAATGAAATATTTCTTCGAGCGATGGCCCCTTTCATCTTTTGCGCGTGCATGAGTGTGTGTGTGTTGCACTCGGTGTGAGTCTTGCAGTCATTCTTGCAACGCTGCACAGATCAAGGATTAGTCGCTTCCTGTTGAGCCTTTTGTTGGCCCAGCCGCAGCATTTGGACATAGATCGCAGCATGTTGTGTGTGTGTGTGTGTGTGTGTGTGTGCATGGAGAAGATGGATACACAAATGAGCCACTGGAAACGGTGTAAGGCAGATAAAGGAGAGGATGAGAGCGCTTGGCAAAGTATTTTCCAGCCTCAACTCATTCCATCTCAGCAGACTCACCTGTTAAAGCTGACTTGTTTATAACCCTGTTTTACTCATTGGAGGAATTTTCTAGAAACCTGCCAGGATGTTACTTTGAGGGGAAGTTGGTTTAGGATGAAAGTTTGACTTTTCTTACACAAACACACACACACACACACACACACACACACACACTTCGGTTCATAACATCCCAGGTTCCGGAATTCCACTTTGTTCCCGTGGTGATGTCAGCTTCGGCCAATAAAAACCTTATGTTAGAACTCCGCTGAGCCTCATACAACTGCTGCACACCTGGCAACACAACACACATTTAGCTTTTTAATATGTGTACACACACACAGAGGCTCTCACAAGGTCGTGGCGTGCCTTAGCCCTGAACTCACCTCTGCAGTTTGCTGCCTTTCACATTTTGTTGCTCGGCTGAAGAAGATGCAGCGTTACTTAAAAGCTTAAAGCTCGGTGAGTTGTGAGCAGTAAAATGCAAACGCGCTTGTTTCAGTCGGGTAAAATGAGCTTCGAGACAAAACAACTCAAACAGTTTTGTTCCACTCAGTAAAGCAGAGAAAGAGATGCTGCAATAATTTATAAAAGAAGTTAGGAAGTCCAGGACTCTGATTCCTCCTAATGCAGATGTGCTGTCCTCTCTTTCTCTATACCCCCCCACCCCGACCCCTCCCTTCCCCTCTCCTTTTCCTCTCCTCAGTAATCTAATCTGCAGCCAGTTTGTGGATGCAGTCTAGTGTGACAGCCCCCCCCACCTGCCCCCACTTC
>JAVQJG010209174.1:0-12915 GCA_036024015.1 Craterocephalus amniculus
AAAGTCCGTTTTTGCAGCTTCTTTCTGCATCAAACGTTACGGTAACATACATGAAAAAGTGCCGTACATTTCCCCTCATAAGTCTGGTTTTACTTGGTCAAAAAACACGATTTAAAAACTGCGTTGTAGAGTGAAGCCTGCCCTATTCAATAAAGTTGGAATGGAGAAGCTACGTCGTGCGTCTCGCTGCTAGGTCGTCTTAAGTCGGCGACGTAAAAAAGACGCGGCGGCGCGTCCAATGACTCCTGAGTGTTAAGCTTGTGTCCTGATCTTTGCTGCACAGAAATTACCAAGAGACTACTTGAAATAAATGGCATTGTAGTCTACTGTAAGGAGTGAAATGGATAATCCCTTCCTTGTCTTGCTTTGATGAAGATGGGTTTTGAACATTTCAGTAATTTTCTCAGACTTTTGTTAGCAAATGATCTGCCCATCTTTGCTCCTCAAAGATTCATCCAAATTTGGGAAGTGCATTTGTGGCAAATCATGATTTTAATCACCTGTTCTTCTCCTTTGAGTGTGTGGTCCAGCCTCTGCCTGGGTTTCTCTAAACGGTAAATAAAATCTGCCGTTATGAGACATTCATCACTGCTGGTCTTCTGCAAGTCACCAGCACTGGAAATCGGCCTTCAAAGCAGAGACAGCTCGAGAGCTGCTCTGACCATTATCAGAATCATAATTCTTTTTATCGTAAAAACTGTGCAGTATCTCAGATTAATGCCCAGCATTGCCCGCTGCAGGACCCAGTAGTGTTGTAACCTTGTGATAATGTTTCATTTCATCCACTCCTTGTCTTCCTACTGCAGCACCTCAGCAGGATCATAAAGCTTTAGACCTTCTTGGAAATTGGATTTGTAGCGGGGTGAGGGCCTTGGGGGATGTAACATGATATTGTTTGGGCAAACTTTGCTCCTTCTTCTTTCATTTCGCTCGTTGCTTTTTCATGTTTTCTTTTTAATCAATTATTCAGCTCTTACAATGGTGTGCAGTATCATTCCTGCACTACGGTGCCGTTGTCACAGAGCAAGATGCAGTTGCCTTTAAAGTTTATGAATTCGTGTTCTCCCGGGTCTCCTCTGACACTGGAGGAAGCTTTGGCATTAAAATCATAAGAATTGCCTGTCTGGTACTGTATTATTACCATCAAAGCAATAAGGAAAAGACAATGACAGAACGAGTGTTGAGAGATCGTAAAAATTGTCATGGATCAATATCAAAGCAAGGGGGGAAAAATAAATAATAGAGATCTAACGAAAATAACCTTGAAAAGAACTGCCTTTAAGGAATAACAGGAGAATAAAGATGAAATGTAACAGGGGTCCTGAGAAATGTAAGTATAAGCACAAGACAACTGCTGTTTCTGCACTCTTCATTTTCTTACTTTGGACTGACTGGGGTAGGTCAGTATCACAGGAGCCGGAGCCTGAGGGGATGGGCAAAATGGAAAAAATGTAATGTCTTTGCTAAGCCAGGACCCCCTCTGGAGGTTTGGACTTCATATTTCATCCAGCAGTCAGTGTATGCCTGCAGGTCCCGATCACCGCCACCCTTCATTTTAGTACAGATGCAATGTCTCTTTAGGCTCATCTAAAAACTGATGAGTTAATTTTACAGAGGGTACTCATTAGTCAGAGTACAGTCAGACTGGCAGTAAAATCACTCAACATTACATGATAGTTGATGTATGAACACAGCACTGTTTGACACTCCGTATTAAAACAAGGCTCTTAAAGCAATGCCGTTTGTACTATTTTCTATACTTACTGTGAACCTTCATCTAGTTCATTGCAAACACAGTATGAAATAACTGAAGGATTACTAATTCTTTAACATGACAGACTTCAACAAACCCTCAACCTTACTGAAAACTTTCCCGGTGAAAGGATTTCCCATATACCACTGAGGCCTTAAGCATCAGTACCAAGAATTCATAAAGTGTGACATTTACAAAAGAATCCCACTGCAGGTGCACCGAGAGCCTTTGTCATAACTGTCCATCTAAAAAATGTTTGATTTTGTTTCGGCAGTTTGAACAAACCACTGAGTTTTAAACTGGATTGTGTGGGATGAAAAATCTCACTTCAGGCAGGCTGTGAAGGCAAGGCAATCAAGACAATTCAAAGTGCTTTGCATAAAACATTAAAAGCATAAATGCAACAAGAATTACAGGCAGATTAAAGATTAAAACAAAAGAAGTTAAAAGATATTGTGCAGATCTCAATCACTGACACTCTTGTTTTCTTTTTCTTTTTCTTTTTTTTGCATTTTAGCATTGCATTGCTTGAATATGTTTTGGTTGGGCCTTTTTGTAGAGTAAGGGAATTTTATTTTTGTTTCTGTTTCCTTGTTCAAGAGTCAGGTCTTGTTCCTTTCCTTGCCCACACCTTACACAGCATTTCCCTCCTTGTGGGGCTAAAATAAATGCCATCTTGACTACATATGGAATCTTGTCTCATATCTGGTGTTGTCGGGTTGCACCTCTTCTAGCTAATGTAACAGATAAAATAGAAACATGATTTTAATTCCATTTTTCTGCCATTGACCTCTGATTTTGTTACACGCCTCAACTTTAACATTTTGGATGGTTTAAAATGATTACACTGCTTCTGGATTCCTTTTTATTTCTGGAACAGAGGTGATGGATTTAATGCACACCTGATGTGTTCCAGGACTTGCAGTTATGTTTTACAAAATGTGTTACAAACTGCCATGAAATCAGTGTCTCTTGATGGAGTGGGGCCCCGTCCACTGGCCAAAATGAGCCACTCCAAAACCAATCTGACCTGACATCCTTCGTTTCTAGATTCTACTCAAATCTAGTCATAAAAAGCGAATAAAAAAAATAATAAAAAACAAGCGAATTAAAACTGACACAAGATGCACAACTCTTAAACACAAGAGTTGCTGCCGCGTGGTAACAAATGTAAACTGTGTCATCTCTCTGAGAGCTCGGCTACAGCGTTACCTGCAGTCAAGCGCCTGCCGTCCATCACCCCGACAGTTTTATGCCGCGAAGCTTCACGGTCACATCCATTCCCATGATCACCTCAACACATCAAACACAATATGAATTCTGCCTCTTTTTTTAGCCTCAAGCACAAATGCGGTGCCCTCAACCACTGCGAGCACATTTCATTATCAACTAAGCCCTTTGCCTGTCAGGTGGACAGTCTCTTAAATTAGGATCTGTCACAATGTCAGGGAATGTTGCTGGAACATAGCTGTTATTTTCCACAGGTCTAGCAAGAAAAAACAGACAAACAAGGCAACAGCTTTAACGCACCGACAGAAGAAATGCTCATTGAAATGTTGTGTTATAAACAGACTGCAGAAGGAGGATTTATCTTGTGGAGGACATGCATGACTTAAACATATATAACATTCCTGTTTCCATAAAGATAAGCAGGAAGAAAGGATATTAACCACGAATATAGTCAATATCCTTATTTCTGATAAAGAAAATCAAGACTTATTTTTAGTATATTTTTGTAAACATAATTGAAGATCTTTTACACATGCTGCAGGGGAGGGGTGAGTTTTCCCACCATCCCCACAGCTGAATGTTGAACCGAAAAGCTGCTCTTCTGTATTGAGCCTCTCACTTGTGAAACTGCTGTTTTGTTTCTTCCTTCCATTGGGGAGGTCTGCACCACTGCACCGCTGCATCACCAGCGGCCATCTTACCACAGGCATGCTCGAAATGGAGGAAAAGTGATTTTTCTCATTTATATTAAAATAGATCATATCAGTGTCATGGCTGAATGAAACGTTTGGGAGACCAAATTGTTTAGATAAAAAAAATTACTTTGTGAGAAGAATTGATCTTTTAAAACGTTCAAAACGCTTTACCACAGTGCCATCTGGTGGCCATAACATGTAACTTCAAACTCAAACAGAAGCATTTTCATGTAGTTTGTCTTCGGTTACTTATTATGTTCAATTCAGTTTTATTTCAAACATATTGAAAACATTGGTACAACATAAATGGTTTTCACTGTGTATATAAATTACCGGTGTCAAAATTGCCAGTTTATTTTCACACAAAAGTTCATGGTTTCAATTATTCATAAGTATGCAGTATCCAAACCACATGTCTGACGTTTATAAAAAATCAAGCCGTCTGAAAATCAGAAGAAATTTGAGGAAGTTATGGTTATTTAAAAACTACATGTCCCATTAAATCAATGTTAGAGAGTGAGCGAGCTGCCTGTGGTAAGATGGCTGCCCGTTGCGGATGTTTGACTCCATTGGCCAGCATCACGGGGGAGTCCTCTGACTTTCATTGTGTATGTCGTTGGGACAAGGTCCTTGGTGATGCTTTCTTTTGGTCCTAGCCATAAGCAAAGACACCACAGAAGAAGCCTCCTAGGGTGATGGCCATGAAAAAAACTCAGGTGGCTTTAAAAAATGATAGTTAATACTCAACAGGTGATCCCATGGCTTCATGCTGCTATTAGCTAGATTCTCACATTTCAGCCATATAAGCTGTCAGGCTGACCAATTTACCGATTTACAGGTGATGTCATTTTGTTTGAGCCAGAATGTTTAAAATCCTGTATGAGTTAGACCTGAATTTATTACAGTGAATTAAACTCAATACTCAGTTTAAACTTGGTGAGTCTGTGTGAATTGTAGCCTCACTTTTCTGATCCTAGCTGACAGGAGGGGGACCCTCTTCTGCTGCTGGAGCCCATCTGCTTTAAGGCTGGATGTGTTGTGTGTTCAGAGAAGCTCTTCTACATACACTGGTGGAACCAGTGCTTAAGTTCTTCTTGTCTTTTTATCGTAAATTGCTAAAGCCACATGCCTGCTGTTGGTGAAGGACGGTTGGGCAGGGGATTGATACCACAACCTCCTGGGTCATGCACGCTGACCAGTGACTTAAATAGATATCCCTGTGGCCAAGTAGCCAGGGCACGTGATCAATTGGAGGCATAGTAACACACCATCACTGTCACATCCCTCCCCTCTTTCCACAAGCGTGTCCTTGTGCTTTAAGCACATCGCTGCCTCTTTGGAATCCATGATACATGGATCCTGCCATCATCTGTAAACCCTAGAGATGGCTGTGTGTGAAAATCTCACAGATAAACAGTTTCTCAAATACCAACAACGCAACGTAACCCCCTTTCTTCCTCATTCTGATGCTAAGTTTGAACTTCAACATGTTGTCTTGACCATGTCAACATAACTAAATGCATGAAGTTGCTACCATGCGATCGGCTGATTAGCCGTTTGTGTTACTGTAGCTAGCAGTTGAATAAACAAACCTGATAAATGGTTACCAAGTGTTTATAGAAAAATGGGGCTAAAAAAGACATGAAGTACAAACAGCCATAGACTGTTTAAAATGAATCACAACTTAGCAGCACTCCTTTGAGCCATTGGCAGCAGCATAAGGGACTGCGAAGGATTAATTGCTTCATCACTGACCTTCAGACATATAGCCCACCACCAGACCGGACCTCAACTGCACCATCACCGCTGCTCACAACAGTCCACACATAGCAGGAAGGTCTTATTGTGGCCTCAGTCGACCATTTACTCATTTTCAGCCACACCGTACTTGTCACAACATGGTGTGTGATGCACTGTACTCCTGATGTTTAAAATCCAGGATTTGTGGATCGCAGGCAGCACTGCCGTCAAATGTTCTAAACAAGATCAAAGCAGTGAGAAACCCTTGCAAATCAGAGAGCACAAAAATGTCACACCTGTGAACGCAGGTTGTGATTGTGCTCATCGTCAGCCTACACCACAGCGCCTGACATGGCAGATTTACCAGGGGGGAGAAGGAATTTCACGAAAAGGGTTAGTTCCATTTCATGCTGCATCAAAAGAGTCTGCTGTATGAAAGAAATACAAAATGAAGGCATGTCATTGTCAGATGTTTCACATCAAATATTCAGCAGCCTGTTTGTTTTGCCTTGTTTGCTGAGGTGTAGTAACACATCTGCTCGACACAAATCAAATGAATGAGCAGTGACTGACAGACAAGAGTGGGATGAAAGCTGTGATTCCTTAAAACGAAACACTTGTTAAACATCTCACTTTTTCGTTCACTGTAAGGCAACAATTCTGAAAACTGCATCAAACCCCGCAACTTTAATTAGATAAGATGCAAGCAAATGTTCGGATTGCTCTGAATTTGCAACGATTTAACTGTGAAATGCAAAAAAGGGTTTTGGAGGCTTTACTGCTCAAAGCTCCACATTACTCCAGTAACTCAACCCTCAATTTCCATGAGGAAAAGTAGAGCGGAGCATTGTCTGTTGCCTGCGTAGCTGAAGGTTACATACCAATGGATGAAGGACGAAACAAAGTATGCTGCTGCTTTTACCTAAAAGTGTGGGCTACAATCTGGAACATTTCTGTATAAGTTTAACATTGAAGATTCTATTGAACAGCTTGATAATGGCTCAGACACAGATTATTAACTGGAAGGCAGGAGCCACCTGAAAACAGCAGAAACAAAGGTAATCTAAACTTCCATGCAACTGATGAAATGCTGAAAGCTGATGTTAAAAATGAAGTGAGATCAAAATATTGTGTTCTAGTTATACTATGTGCAGTGCAGTATGAGAGTCCATTATTCAAGGATTTCTTAACTTTGGTTTACTGTAGTTGCAGATGTTTGAAATGAACTATTTGAAACTTGAGCAGCTAAATGCTTCAATTTATTGACAAGTCACACAGACTGAACTGATTTTAAAAGATTTTCTGAGTTACCAGGGGTAGAGTTTCTTACCCTGAAAGGCAGGGAGTGTGACATTCTTAGAGTTTCATTTGTAAAGCAGTTCACATGGCCGTTTCAGCATATCCTTCTATCCCTCGCCTTCTTACCTCTGCAGAAAAAGGAGGTAGCTAGGGCCTTGCTTAAATCACCAATACAAAAATCCTGGAAAGAGAAATATAAACAAGAATCTAAAATGTTACTTGTCACTCAAGATTCATGTAATATGTGTTGACAGGAAAAACAAACAACACTCAAACATCAAATGTCAAGCCTGTGTATAAATCTATTTTCATATACACACAGACACTGCAAATAATGCAGTAAATCTTCCGCATCAGAGCACAAAAGTGTCAGGCAGGCACAAATAACACCTAACTAGAGCATTATGGGGGAAACGTGTTATGTCTGGCCAGATTAATGACTTAATTATGGCGGGTTAGCTTCCAACCACAACCTTTCCTCATATATTGCTAACTTGTTTTTCCTCACGCTGCACGCGTAATTACCTTTGCATTAATACTTGACGGAAAATGAAAAGACTTGACACTGAAGTGACTGTTAAGGTGACTTTACCAAACAAGCCAAGGTAGAACAGTTTGTGTTTCTCAAAGGTTGTAAAACAAAAGATTATTGAATGATAACAATTTTATATATTATATTAATAATATTATTATATTACAATAATATTATTATTAATAATATTAACACATTTCCCTCCCAAAAACAATATTCCAAGTGAATTCAACACAACTCTCTAGCAATATGACTATATTAATAGCTGGGATGATTGCAATGCTGCACTACATTAGAGTTTATCAATATTACATGAAGTAGTTCTTTCCCCATGTACACAAATGGTGCAATTTCAAGTCTTAATTCAGTAATTATGGTCCTGCTCTTTGGAATTTCTTACCACACAAACCCGGGCCTGCTACAACAGTCTCCCCTTTTAAATGCAAACTTCAAACATTTATTTGTTAACAAGCTTTTTTGTTTTTGAATGTGAATTATTATAATATACATTTTATTTTTTAATCTATAAAAATCTATTTGAAATTATTGCCTTTTTTGTCTTGTATTGTTTTGACATGTTTTTGAAGCACATTGACTTTGCAGATGACGTATGAAATGCGCTATAAAAACAAACTTGACTTGACTGAACTAATAATGTGATTAAAAATTCACATTGTTACCCTGACTGAAGTAATGAACCAAAAGCAAACCTAGGAAAAGTGGAGAAGAAACAAAAGGCTGTTATTTGACAGAAAAGCAAAAAAATAGCAAAAAAAGCAAAGAGAATACAAATCACACAAAAATGCAAAAAACAGGCGAACCACATCACTGATCCAACCAGGATCATAATGCTACATGATTACATAATATCGAATTATGTATACATTATTTTCTGTAATACATATTACTGTAAGTCTTTAAAGATTGTTACTAAATACTTGTTTTAAAAAGGGCCAATGTGTTTGATGTGGTGGAATCTTGTAGTGAACAAGATGAATACCACCCACATCACGATTGCTTGTGAAGAAAATTGGCAAGATTATGGTGGCTACAAGAAACCCCCAAAAAATCCAGTTAGCATGCTTATATTACACCAGAAAATGAGCCAATAACTATAAAAATGAATGAAGAAATTAATTAATAATTCATAGTACATAATAAGTAAATAAATACAAAAACAAAGTGTACTGATTCATCACTTAACCTACTAACAATTTTTTAAAGGGTACATTTAGTCTTTTTTTTTTTCAATGATAAAGTGACCAAGAAAAAGTCCAACATTAACAATGTAAGGTGCCATATAATCACATAATATAAAGCTTCGGTAATACTGCAGATTCCCTCCTCTTATATGTAAACTGGAACAAGGACAATGTTCCAGTTACATGTCTAAGTTGAACTTGACTTGCCTTAATGCTGCATGTAGACATATTCTTACAGCAGCCTTCAACACAATCGACTATTGTGTTCCCTTATCAGGGCTGAAATCATGTCGGTCTTAAAGAATCTGTGCTTCAGCAGTTTCAGTTATACTTACCTGGAAAGATATTTTATGTCAACATGGGTCACGATAGCTCAAAAAAGGTCAACTTGAGATTTGATGTGCCTCAAGGCTCAATTTTGGGTCCGGTCTTGTTTGCTCTATGTATTTAGTCCACGGGACGCATTTCATTTCATGTTCAACTACTTGCTTTCAAAAGCAGGGACAGATTCTCAATCTTTTATTGTGTTGCCTTGACAGCATTAAACAGTGGATGGCCTTAAATTCATTTAAAATAATCAAAAATCTGAAATTGTAGTTTTGGGCATTTCTGTTATTCCCCCATAATATTAATTTTATGCTGGGCTCTATATGCTTTCATTGTAAGACAAAAAAACCAAAAAAATAAATAAAAGCAATGTCATGTATGTAATCTATTTTGCTCTTTGTTTTGTCATTTTTTGTCCGTTGCAGCAACATGGTAGTAGTGCAAATCCAATTTATTGGCAGAACATGTGTCTATATCCATCCATCCATCCTATATCTAGATTAGATTGACAGATTAAGATATAGATAGGAAATTCATTCATTTAACTTGGGTGAAAACATTTGGCTGTTGCGGCTCCCTGGAGCAACCATGAGTGGAAGTTCCTGATAAACATGGCAAGAAACCAATCACAGATGAGGAAGGCTCAGAGCAATGGCAACCCGACTAAAATCTTGTGGCCTGCTTCTGACCTTCCTTTCCAAGCAATTACTTTTTTCTCCAAAATGTGAAAGCAGGCGCGGGAAAGCACAAACATCTGCAATGTTCCAACTCTCTGCTCTTCCACTTGTTATTTGTTATCTAGCAAGCAGCTGGCTGGTAATATTTCGCCCACAAGTGGAGCCAAGCAGTTCAGCCTAGGAGGGGAGCGTGGGGGGCAGCAAGCACTTGTGTTCCAGCATGCTAATTTGGCTCTGCTCCTTGGAAAACCAAGTGCAGCAGTTTGGCTTGGAGGCATATATGTTCTATTTGCATACCACCACACCCCTGATATTACTTATTAATCTTTAGATGTGACTTCGAAGTCCAAAAATGCAGCAGTCTTAATTAAAGTGTGTTTCTATCAGCAACGCTAATGACTCGTAGTCTGATATGTGCAAAAAAAAGTGTTCCCTAGTGTAGCTGCAGGCTGCCAAGAGTGTGGAGGCGGCTCAGTGACCTTGCCACAGACATGACTCATTTTGTTAGCTCCTTATGCTCCTTAAGTTTAGCTGAAGCTTTCTTTGTTTTTGTTTTTTTTTTATAGGTGGGGGGTTATGTGTGTATTTTTTTAAAGTTTGATACAAGATGTCTAACGTCCTAACAGTGGCTGCCTCAAAGCCAAGCAATTATGTGCGGATAGCAGAGGGTGGGGGCTGCTGAGGGGATGGGATAAAGCTGCAATATATTGAGTGACAGGAAAATAAGAATTCAGCAAAAACAAGTGATGTATCATCATTTCAAACTCGTTTGAAACCCCCAAAAGCTCTGAAATGAAAACACATTAAGCCTTTTGTGCTCCACACTGTCCGCTCTACCAGTCAATAACTGGTGATTCTTTTCTTTGAGGGACTGAATAATGACAACAAATCAGAGCGCGGCTTGACAAGCTTCATCAAGACAGCAATGCACACACAGAGGAGTCCAGAGGTGATTTCAAAACAACGTACAGGGAACATTTTAGATATTTGATCGTAGTGGTTGGATGATAGTGATGGGGGGCAGTTCTTAAACAATCATATGCCCTTGGGTTACAGCTTGTTGCCAAGCAACAAAAGAGATCGGGTTTGGAGTCTTTAGTGTGATCAGTACTAGGATGTTGTGGCTCTGCTATAAATCTTATGTCTTATTCTCACATCACAATAAATAATCCTGTGTAAATATTTGATGCCCAAGTTGTGATAAGACACATCAGCATAAAAAGATTTGGCAGAGTAGTACACACAAGCCAAAGACAAATTCAAATGCATCTTGTAGTTAAATCCTGTTTGAGAATTTGCCAGATGAATGCGGTTTCGGCAGCATTATCAGTCAGTGATGATGTGATAAAAAACGGGACTCTCAGTAGTGTTGACAAGACAGCGTGGGATGTTTCATGTCAACATCGCCAGTGACAAATGGCAGACCATGACAATACAAGCTGCTGCAGTCATAAATGACAGAGTAGCGCAGGCAAGGCTTAGAGCCAAAACACTCATCAAGCCGGGCGCAGACTACCCAGATGAAACAGGAAGGAAACAAAAGCAAAAGCAGAATCTCAGAGGTTGCACTCAGGATCATTTACCGAAGCATCAGTTATCCTCAGTGGGACAGAAAGGGATTGAATGCATGCTATTGCATTGACTAATATAAATGAAAATAAAATAAATTTGTTATGCTTTAGTTCAAAATGTTTTGAATGTGAATTTCTGAAACATTTATATTTCCCATGAACAAGTATTAATCATGTAATATAGCAATAATTAGATGCCTTACTTCCAACTGGAACAGCTTGACCAGCCTATTCAGGTCAAATCAACTTGGCCTATTCATATTAAAGTCAGCCAAGAATGTAGGGCACACATGAGCAAAGCTTTTCTCATAGAATAATCACAACAGAAAAGCATCTGAAAAGTGAGGGGGATCAACATTATGGAAGGCAAAGTTATGTGCAGACAAGCCTCTTTATTGGGTTTGGCAAGTACAGCTTTCTTGTTCTACATCAACAAATATGCACAAGCTACATCTTTCTGTATCGGACACCAAAGTGAGCTGAAGTGAGCTATGTAAAATGCTCTTTGACCGCCCACAGTTCAGCACAGGCTGGGTTTCTATTCAGCACAGCATAGCATATCTGAAGAGAACTTTTGAAAAAGCCATAAAAAATAAATGTAAATCAAACATTTACATTCACTTGAAGAATGAAGTGAATAAGTTAGGCCATGAAGTCGCAATGAAGATATTAGCAGAAGCTGCATGGCTTATAGTGATGAATCAGATGAAGTAGCTGTCCTAACTGGGAAAATCTCAAGGTAAAAAAAAATCTTTGTCAGGTTAGACACATACACAAAGGTGCTTTCATCTGTGAACATCGCATCGAAATATAAACGATGCACTTGAGAATAATTGTTATGGTATTGGTATCTTTTTAGACATATCCAAAGCATTTGATACCATCAATTTTGATATCTTACTAGACAAATTAAAACATTATGGAATCAGAGGCCTGGCCTTAGATTGGTTTGGTAGCTATTTATCTGATAGATACCAATATGTTTCTATCAAAAATCTAACTTCATCATGTAAACTTATCACACATGGAGTTCCTCAGGGTTCTATTTTAGGACCACTTCTCTTTATTCTTTATATTAATGATTTTGTGAATTCTTCATCCGTGTTACACAAAATATTATTTGCCGATGACATGGCATTATGCTCATAAAAATCCAAACACACTTGAACAAACTATAAATTGTGAACTTAATAAAATAGATGCTTGGTTTTGCTGCAATAAACTTTCCTTAAATATCAATAAAACAACTTATATTCTCTTTCGTTCTCATAATAAACCTGATGTACAACAAATAAATCTCACAATTAATGGACAGGAAATCTCAAGAGTCTCCTCTACTGAATTCCTGGGGATCTTCATTGATGAGTTTCTCAAATTTAAATGCCACATTGAATTTTTGACAAAAAAATGATCGAAATATACAGCACTATTTTTTCATTTAAGACATTTTCTTCCACTCTCTGCACTCCTTACTTTGTACAAAACATTGTTCGAGCCTCATCTCAGTTACTGTAATATCATTTGGTGTAATACTTTTCCCACCCATTTAAGCAAGATCATAACTCTACAAAAAAAGGCCATTCGTGCCTTGGCATGGGCAGAGTTTAACTGTCCCACGAGACCCCTTTTTCATGCTTTTAATCTTTTAAGGCTCATTGTGTCCAGAGGACCACAGGTCTGGAATGAATGTGATAAAACTCTAAAAATGTCAAATTCTCTCTCTATTTTCAAAAAAGTCCTAAAAAAGCAGCTTTTATCATCATACCACTAATCATGTTCATTTTGGAGCTAAATTCAATCTGAATTTCGTCGATAAATCTTTCAAATTATAGAGCTCTTGTCAAATGTTTGGAATTTTTTCCTTTTGTTTTATTTTTTCATATGTATAT
>JAVQJG010209178.1:0-31874 GCA_036024015.1 Craterocephalus amniculus
CCCCCCCCCCCCCCCCCCCCCCCCCCCCCCCGCCCCCCCCCCCCCCCCCCGCCCCGCCCGCGGGTCTCGGGGATACACACATATGCACGTACACAATCCAATCCCCCTCTGTTTTGGGCCCCATCCCCATATGGTGGCTTGGCTTGATGAGAGCTTTATGAAGTCAACCAGAAGTCCCCCCCGCTTCCCCCTTCCACCCCTCGGTGTGTGTGTGTGTGTGTGTGTGTGTGCGTGTGTGTGTGTGTGTGTGTGTGTGTGCGTGTGACTGAAAATCTGCGATTGCTATTAAGCTAATGGATAAATGAGAGTTTCACCCCGGCCCATCCATTGTGTTGGTGTGAGAGACTTGCGGGGAAGGGGCATGTGCGAGTCGTCAGCTTGTATATTGGCCTGCAAGCTGTTTTCATTATATTTCATTATTCATGTTTCATGCATGATCGTGCAAGAGGAGCAGTGATCAGCTCCATCGGGGTGGAGGCTAATCAGGGGCTGGAGAAGCTTTTTAAATTCAGACATGCAGACAGTGCGGGTAAACCACAAATGTTGTGACCTCTGGCTTCAGACAGAACCTTTGCCAGAGAGAAGCTAAGAAGAACCAAAACATCATGTTTTACTTTCAGATGTGCAGATATCTGCAGGTTTGAACTGCCTTTTTTCCAGCAGTATGAACTCCGTAATCCCCGTTAACAAGGGGATTCGGCAGCGCTTACTTTCATTGTCCTCAGCTTCTTTATATCTGAAGTGATTCACAGTCAGTAAACCTGAACATCTAATATGAACTGAGTCACCTGCAACTGACTGACAAGTAAGAACACTTCTACTCTTTGTTTGTCAAAAATAAAGCCACAAAGTACTGGCAACACTATTTAAGTCACATTTAGTCCCAGCAAAAGAAATCAATGCCATTTAATTATTTTCCTGCCTGTGTTTGCAGCCTGCACCGCCTCAGACGCTCTATATGAGATTGTGTCACATTGACAAGCTCGGGTCATTATTCACTTCAGTAAAAGTTGCTTCTGCTCCGTTTTCATTGATCTGGCTGCTTTCATCACATGCTGTCTTTTAGATTTACAGTAAACAAAAAGCAGTGATTAATAAAGCTGGATTTGTGTTTCAGATGTTTCGCTTTGTGCTCAGATGTGTTTGTGCACAACGCTACAAATGCTGGGCTTTGTGCCTCCTGCTTCTGTGTGTGTGTACACAAACGGCATCCCGGCAAGCCCTTTCTTTCCTTTACTGTTTTTGTTTCTACCTCGCCATTCCTTGTGGTGTTTGCCAACTCAGAATGGAGCCATTTTGTCTCCTTCAGTTCCTGAAATGAAATATAAGCCTCTTAAATGCATACTTATCTTGCCCTGCAGACTGCGCTTAAAGAACAAACACACACATGCATCCATGCACACAAGCACACACCAACTAAAGAGGCATTGTGATGCCAGCCCCTTGTTCCTTAGACGGCGGCTGCATGCATACGGCAGATGGTTGTGCCTCTGCTTTGCATGCTGCCATATTAAACAAAAACCATGGCTAAGGCCACGGCTGGTTTAGGAAAAGGGCAAAGTGCGAGAGAGACAGAGGAGGAGGAGACAATGGAGCAACAGAGGGAGAGATGGGGACAGCAGACTTGGCATACTTAAAGGCAAGCAGGAAAACAAAGTGTGTGCATTGCCGAGCTCACAAAGATGCAGATGGATACACACGGGAAGGAAATATGTGCATGTCATGTGTGTGAGTGAGAAGACGGTGTTACAGGTGCAACAGACTAAATGTTTGCATGATTTTCTGAATTGCTAGTTGAAAGGTAAATCCACTGTTTTGTCTAATGATTATCATCTTTTGACACTTTTTCAGGCAGTTGGATTCTCAGAAAATCAACTTCCTCACAGAATCCATCTGGCCAGTCTCCAAATGGTCAGTCTGTGGAAAAAACACTTAAGTTTGTCCCATACTGTCAGCAGCGGATGCTTTTTAAAGCACGACAGTCAAAAATGTCTGAACATGTCTGCTCTCTGACTCTTTTTATATGTATTTATTTATTTTATATTTGCCGTTTGTTGTCAGCACTTTTTGTTGTTTGTAATTCTGACAGCAGATATTTTACCTATAAATAGCCACAGTAGGGAGGTACTTTTAAGTTGATCTGGAACTTTCAGGGCGGAGATTGGAGCACTAAACATTTGTAATTTCCCAGTATTTTAAATCATATTGTACCAAATGTCCACAAAGCTTGTAAAATCCATTCAGTTCAAATCAAACTACAGGAATAGCTGCTAGCATGTGTCTATGCTACATCAAACTCAGACTTTAATACCAGCTTCTTCTTGCTGAAAAGACAGCAACTATGAGCTGTCAGCTGAGCTGGAGGATTAAGGTGAGGGCGCTGATCCCAACAAAAAAGGTAAACAATTAAAAAATGTCACCTTTTGTTTAGATAAATGAATGAAAATGAAATTGAAAAATACTTTATTAATCCCTGAGGGAAATTCAATACTGTAGTAAAATTTTGTTTGTTTGTTTTTTGACAATTATATTAATTCAGGCTGTGTTCTTCAGCCTGATGGCTGCTGGAAGGAAGGATCTTCTGTATCCCTCCGTCTTGCACCGGACCTGAACGAGCCTCTCACTGAACACTCTCTGTTGTTTCATCTCTGTGTTGTGGAGACGGTGTGAGATTTTTAAATAGATTTGGAAAAATTCTGAAAAGGCTTTGGCTTTATATGGTTGTGCAAGACTTGGTTGCTAACAGTGGTTTAATACCACTAAAGCTCTCAGCCTGATGTCTGTCTTTTCCATGCTAACATCACCGCCAGTGCTAACTCATGACAAATAATGAAAGTTGCACATCTCTTTTTAGGATTCAGAATCTTTTATTGTCAGTCATCAACATCTCAGTTCCTGTTCACGCCACAACACCGACAGTAAAACACTGAAGTATATATGCGCTCCCGGTTTCTTGTTTACATGGTAAAAGAGTTTTGGGTTCAGAGGGAAGCGTTCTTGCAACGCATGGCGAGTCCTGTCGGTGTAAACTGGACGCCTGCTGGAGCTTTTATGCAGCACAGATCACATTCACCAGATGACCTGGCACCTGTCATTGGGTTTTGTTTCACAGCCTCATGAGGATTCAGCACTCACCTGGATGTGTCTTTGCAAAGTTTCACTGCCCCTAGAGGCCTGGCATGTGCACTGCATCATTTCTGAGCCAGTCTATCCAGCCTGTTAGTGTCCGCCTTCCTGGGGTTTCCTCCCCAGCACATCACACCACATAAGAGGCCGCTGGCCACCACAGACGGCCAAAAAGCACTAGAGAAGTCAGAAAAAAATCACTAAGAGCTCCTTGCCTTGTCCGGGTGTGTGTGTCCTGCAGGGGGAGGAACAGGCTGGTGTCCCACTATCTCCCTACACAGGCTGAGGAGGGTCCTCAGCATGTTGTTATTGTGGGCGGGTGCTGTGGGCAATCAGCTGCTCCGAGGCTTCATAAAGAGGGAGGTGGGCGCCGCCGCTCTGAAGCCATTGAGTCCACTGGGGTGGATCCTCTGATGGAAATGAGTCGTGACGTTTTCCACTGAGTGGGACTACAGGCTGAAGACAGTTCGTAGCTCATAGCCAGAGAAGGTGTGAGCACCTTAGACCCCATGTTTGTTTCAAGTTCTCTGTACCCTCAGAGTCTTTTATTTTATTTCAGTCTATTTGGTTTTTACAGGCTGATTCATCCTAATTCTATGTAATATGTGACTAAATGCTTTTGTCATAAGGACAGACTATACAGATGCCATTATATTAACTTTAATGTGTTTAGCTTAACAGTTTAACGTTATCATTTATGACCTGGTAATATTTGATATTTCTGAAACTTCATATTACTCTTTTCATATTGATACATATGATATGAGAGATACAGAAAAAGCTGTTATACTGATTTCATACCCTTTAGACTTACTTTACTTTTGCCCTGAATAATACGACGTCTTGCTGCCTTTTATTTTCAGAAGTGCTCGTGTTTCTGAGACACCATCCTTTGTTCTGTGCAACAGAAGTTTATAAGTAAAGTCTTTTTTCTTAAGGCTGCCTCACTTTTTACTTCTTTTGCCATTTGTAGCAGAGCTTTTTCCATTTAACGCGTCCCTTCACAGTCTGTGTGTAGCTTTACACCACTTTCTTTGCTTGCACAAAAAAAGACAAAGTCAAAAGTGGAAGTCCAAGTTTTCAGTGAATGCAGGCTTTTATCACATGCAGGGGAGGGACATGAGTCTTTCTCTTGAGTGTTTGCAGCATGGCAAATTGCTTTTGCTCATCTCTTTATAAATGTAGACAGACAAGGCCGCAGCAACAATAATGCCTCTAAACTAAAAACACAGCAAAGAATGGGCTGCAGCAGAAAAAAAGCCCAACTTGGCCTTCTTATCTCTAATTTAGCTCTGAGTGAACAGGGTTCACACACTCTGAGGAAGGACAGCTCCTTTGTACAGCCGACATGCAGCAAGGCGCTTTAAGTCTGCCTCATCTCAACACAGCTCCAGCTTTGTTTCCCACACAAAGTGTTTTTTGTGTTTTTATATGAATATTTCTGCTCAGGCTTCTGGTCGGTTATTCTGCAAACCCAAATACAGAATTTATGGCTCCAGGGTCGCACACATTCACAAAGGTATTAATCAACCAAGAGACTGGCCAAGAACAGCAGAAAGGCTGCTATTCTTGAATTGGACCACTTCAGTTTGCATTTAAATTTGATGGATGAGGTCCTTGATTTAATTTTAGACATGTAAAGCAGAGGATGTGATCTGTCCGTGCACGCATGCAGATTATTACTGAGCAGAAACAGCTGTGTCACATGCAGAATGTGTGTGCGCTGCCTCACCCTGATGAGTCTGATTGGCTCACCTTTGCATCTGTGACAATATTTCTGTAAACTCAGAACACCCTCGCAGAGTAATCGCCTTCTTACCTCCTTCCGAAAAATGTCTGCTCAATTTTCTGTTTTGTTTTGTTGCCCTTTGCTCAATCAGTCCGGGGACCGAGGGCAGACACGTCAGCTGTTTTTTTTACCTGTGTCAGCCCTGTCAGACACCCCCCCCCACCCCCCACCCCCCCCCCCGTGTTAGTCCTTGTTGTTTTCACAGTGGCATGTCAGCTGAAAGGAACTTGATTAAAACTTTCTCTCTCACCTCTTCCTCGTGTCTCCTCTTTCTCCCCCCCTCTTTTCAGTCTCCTCCTTCTCTCCTTTCCCCTGGCAAAGAATGGAACAAATCAGGGAATCAATTCGATGTAATCATGACAAATGAGTCCCTGTGGTTAGCAAGGATTTCTTCTTTTTTCCCCCTTTTTTTAGGATGGTTGTGTGTGTGTGTGGGGGGTGTGTGTGTGTGTGTGTGTGTGTGTGTGTGTGTGTGTGTGTGTGTGTGTGTGTGTGTGTGTTTGGACTGCTGGGAAATCACAAATGAATCAATCAGCTGTTATCGCATCAGCAAACATTGCAGGAAGGATAGATGGATGAGTGATGGATAGGCAGAACGGAGGGAAGGAGTCAGTGTACTCTGCGTGTGTGTGCGTGTGCACATGCATGTCTGCTGTGCAGAGATAGATAGCTGATTGACTGCAGGGCCAAGTGGGTGTCTGCATGTGTGTGTGCGTGTGTGTGTGTGTAAGCAACGGTGGGGGGGTACTGTGTTAACCTTGGAGCTGTCAGAACAGATGGGAGATGGGAAGGGCCACAGGCTGCGAGGGATGTGCTGGCTGCTGGAGGAGGATGAATCCTCCACTACTTTTGGAAAGGAGAAAGAGATTAGACAGGGGGAGGAAAAAAGTGGCAACGAGTGTTTGTTCCTTCTTATTCTCCCCCGTCCTTCTGGGCGTCTTTCTGCTGATGCAGTTTCCTGATAACAGTACAAGTGACCATGTGTCACTGCAGACTGAATGAGGAAAAGGAGCGAGAGAAATGTTCAGACCAGGAGGACAGTTTGTGTGAAGTGACCAGAAATGTGTGGTTTGCAGAGGAGAAGTTGTGTTGTGTTGCTCCAGGGATGCTGTGTGCTTAAAGATGGAAATAATCAGTGATTCGTGATAGTTTAATAAACTCTGGAGGTGTTGCTTCCAAACAAAGCTACTCTCTGATATCTGTATGGTCATATGACGTAAACCCTGTCACATCAGATTCAAGGCTGCGTCCGTGTTTGTGTGTTTACAGCTGGAACTCGATAGCAAAACACGCTGAGAGTACTAATAACTGCCGATGATACCACGCAGCCACGGAGCTTGGCGTAGTAGATACTCTATCTGTGTTGCTTTTTCCTAGCAGCCGTCCTGAGTGGGCGTCACACCGAAGGAGGGGCTTTTGGCAAAGTGTGTGGAGTGTGGACTCTGCTGTGCTGTGGGGAGAGTAGATGAATGGAATCAAAGCCCGTCTCCTCCACAACTTTAAAGTCCAGTGGGAGGGTGCGTGGGGTTTGTGTGTTTATCTGTGTGTGAGTGTGCGTGCACGCCCTGGCTCCCGCCCAGCTCTTTCTCCCCAGATGATTAGGGGTTAATGGTCTATGAGCGTGGGGTACTCTCAGGCTCCCCATTGGTTGACGGGCTTCTGTGTGGGCGGGGCTGCCATCGAGTGACAGATGGCGTACAACAAGGAGGGAGGCAGGGTGAAGTGTGTACATGCATGTACATGGCAGCTAGAGTTTGGTGGTGGTGGTGGGGGGGGCATCGTCTTTGGTGTCATCGAGATTTTCCAAGGTTTTCCTCTTCGGGTAATCAGCAGGTGACACAAGCGTTCAGACACACGTTGGTTGAAGTGAAAACAATCCAGACAAAACTCTGATTTGACAATGGAGGTGGATAAACCGCCGCGGTTCATCGTGCTTCCTCTTTCACTAAACACAGCACAATGTGGATTATTATCTGGGGTTTAAGGCACACTCCTGATATGAAAACTGTTGATAACCACAAATACCACACACACACACACACACACACACACACACACACACACACACACACACACACACACACACACACGCACACACACACGCACACCATCGTAATAAAGCATGTCCGTTGCATACAGTGTGTGTGAGAGTTTACAGGGCTGGGCTTTCTACCTGCATCACAGCAGACAAACACACACACACACAGACCCACACAGGCCATATGACCCACCCCAAGGATTAGGCCAGATCGTTGTACTTGGCAACGCTCCCAGTTTATACACATCACACTCCTGATTCATCTTTGTTAGAAATTCATCTGGTTTTTTTTTCTTCATCAACCCATAGCTTGTGTGTGTGTGTGTGTTTGTGTGTTGTGAGAGAGACAGATTAGTGATATCTGCTGTGAATATCACTGACTAGTTTGCTCTGTTTCTTCTTGATGCTCGCTGTGGCATTAAGAACAAAAGCAGACAGGCTCTGAAAAGGTTGTTTTGTTCACCGCGTTTGTTTGTGTGTGTGTGTGATGCATTCCCATCTGCTGAAGACACACTGTCTACCTCAGCCTTGACATACAGATACCCCCTAAAAAAAGCGTTTATTATTTCCCTGAGCGCTGCTGGGGAAAGGAGTACCGCCAGGTTAGGTTGTAGAGCCACTGCTATTCATAGCGCAGATATGATGGCAAGTGCGTGAATCAGTATTTCATTGGATCTTACATATAGAGGAGATGTTTAACCCTTTTATATCTGTGCTGTAAATGGAAGGCGAAGCCGGTGGCTGCACACAGGCTACAATCTGAGAGAAAATGCTTCCCCTCAGTCCAACGTTAACAGAATCTGCCCAGCAACCCGCCGAGGCTCACTGATTAACACTTTATATCTTGTTTGTTTAGCTCTTTTGTGGCCAGAGGCAGTGGCTTCCTGTTTCCCCTCCCCTGCATTTCCACCTTGTATTCACTTCACTTTGCTGCTGGACAACCTCAACAGTCGCTTCTTATCTTCCAAGTCAGAAAGCAAAATTTCAGGCTCTTCCTTTTAACAGCAGCCAATGATAAAGGCCAGACTGTTAGGCTCACTTAAGTGTCATGTAATCTGTCAGAAATAGCCAAGTCCACTTTACTGAGGTGTGAATGCCAAAAAACTGCTAGGTTACCCTGATAATTAAACCCAGTGAATCCATTTTTTTCTTCTTTTTTTTTGGTGGAAATTTGGCAAAGATAGAGGGGAGGGGTGCCAGACAGACGGACTGTGAGCGAACTGTGTGCGAGCCATTTTAGACTTGATTGAAAGCGAAAAGAGCAGCGGTGTCACCATCACATTCATCCCAGCAGCCGGAGCAACAATGGGCTGTAACCTAACAGACACAGGCGGAGAGAAAAGGCTCTGCAGCAGAAAGAGCAGCCAACCCAGCTGTGGGAAAGACTCGGAGCTGATCATCGTCTGCCACCAGAACTTCTCCCCTCATCTGAAACGCTACACTTCGTTTGTGGAGACGAGTGCTGGGTGACACGACACGATTGAGGCCAGCAGGTGAAGAGAGCTCTCACATGTTCTCGTGGTGCTTTTAATGAATTCATCCCTTTATTTCTCGCTCGATCTTTGGTTCTCTGCTGGGAGAACTTGACTCCCATATGCTGCTCTGTGATTGGTGCACTGTTCGCTCAGTGGACTAATTATTTCTGTCTCTTTAGTGTATGTGTCAGTCCGTGGTATGCTGGTTAGTTCAAAGTGCTCATAATGAGCTGAGCTGTGTAACGTAGCAAAGCTGCTCAGAAAGCTGCTCAGTGAATCAGCCAATGGTGTCAGGTGCTACATGCCGGGCAGTTCAGGTGTTTTTGACAAAAAATATGTGTGATTACATGCAGTTTGGGTGCATTTCCTTGTGTTGTCTTCATGATTATAGAAACAAAGTCTTCATTGTGTGTTTGTCGCGGTTCAGATCACACGTCGGTAAACGAGCGTCACAGTTTGCTCCTTCAGACGAACGTCGTCTTCAGCCCCACTCCTGAAGCTCTTCATCTGTCTTTGTATTAGTGAAAGCATTTTGCAGTTGATTGGATCTCGCTGTGTGTGTGTGTGTGTGTGTGTGTGTGTGTGTAAGCTTCCTTGTGTGTGGGCACCCACAGCATTTGGTCTGGAAAAGCCTATTGTTGGGTTTTGCCTGGGAGATGGCTGCTCTGCCATGCAGGCCTGCGCCCCGGCATTGATGTGTTCCTGTTTGCTCGACAGCATGTTGGGGTGTGTGTGTGTGTGTGTTTGTTGGCTTGTCAGAGGTGTAGATCTGCACTTTCCAGGCCTAAGATATCCATATCTTGGCTTTCCAGTCAGCGAGCTCAGCCTGCCTTTATGCATGCACCTCTCCTATGTCCTCCTCGCTATGAAAGCTGCAGAGGGGTTGCTATGGTTTGGAGAGATACAGTAATCCGCTGTGTACATACACACACCTCACCTCATAAATAATTGACCTGTCACAGTGAGAGGACATGGCATACAAGATACACTCTTCCTTCTTAGATTCTCTTTTCTGCTCTGACGTTTTTCTCCCTGTCTTGTCCATTTTATCCTACGTTTCCTCACTAAACTTTTTTTTTTTTTTTAAACTCAGCCTGGTTTTTGTTCCAACTTTAGCCAATCTTCTTTTCCGTTTGCAAAAACCACGGTTGTTGTCTCAAAGATTACGCAAGCATATTAAACTTACCAGTGAGTCTTACTCTGTTCCAGTATCAGACCTCTGAAACAGAAGCATGATAGAACAGAAAAAAGCCCAGTTAAAGCCTATAACAGCATATGAACCATGAGTTTGAACTGATGTTGAGCTAAGTGTTGATGACCTTTAAAACGAGTCACAACCGGCCCCTTGGAGATTTTAATCGCTTCCTCGTGAAATGGAATCGGCCAGAATCCATCAAACCAATGCACTTGTGTGTGAAATTGGCCAAGCAGAACCAGCTATGCCCGGTTTACCATTAAAAGTACAGGAAATAGTTCCCCACAGATGTTCAGCCACAACCCGGCAGAGGTCAACCCTTAATGGTGAGCACACTGTGCGGTGTGGCCCTAAAGATAAACGCTGCAAAGCAGAGTTAGTTTATTTATTCAGCCAACCGTCCGTGCTGTCCTGGGGGCAGAATGTGTGTGTGTGTGTGTGTTTGTGTGAGAGTTCATGTGTGGGCAGGAATTGATCCCAACCTAGCAACCCCCTTTTCTAACCGCACACACACACTAATGCATTGAGACATAAAGAAGTGGAAGCAGAGTATCGGATGGCACGGTGCCCTGTTTGTGAGTCTCATTAAGATGTGCGTGTTTTGTTCTTAAGGTTTACCCCGCATGTTTGCAGAGGCTAGGATTACCACAGACACTCCTCCTCCCTTCTTTTCTTCTTGTCCTCATCTATTCACATTAAAAAAGCTGACATCTGAGGACAAAATGAAAAATCCAGACGAGTCAGACTTCTACAAAACACGTTGTGTACACACAGTGCAACTCACGTCTCCTTCTTTTGTGTGTTTGCAGGATTTCACCTGAGTGGCACGGTAACGGAGCCAGCCACACCTTCAGAGCCAGAAATCACTCACAAGGTGGCCATCAGCTTTGACCGCTGCAAGATCACCTCAGTCACCTGTGGCTGCGGGAACCGGGACATTTTCTACTGCGCACACGTGGTCGCGCTCTCGCTTTATCGCATTCGCAAGCCTGAGCAGGTGAGAAACCTACAGATATGCAACAGAGTCATGCCTCTTTTTTAAAAAAACCCAAAGCTAGCTGGCCAATGTTTTTACGGTGTTGTGTTTCTGCAGGTGAAACTACGGTTGCCGATATCAGAGACGTTGTTCCAGATGAACAGAGATCAGCTGCAGAAGCTGGTGCAGTATCTGATCACAGCGCACCATACGGAGGTGCTGCCCACCGCTCAGAAGCTCGCAGATGAGATCCTCTCCTCCAACTCGGAGATCAACCAGGTTCATGGTGAGACCACAACTTCTTCCCTTTTCCTCTCCGAGTTCTGTTCATCCACCAAATCTAGTCCGCTGTTTTTTTCCCCCAAACTGTAAATGCATGGCAGCCTGCAGAGACTTGCCCACTCTCCTGAATTCCTGAAAAGTCCCCGTCCCTCTGCAGTGGGTATCTTCACAGCGACAGGCCAGACTTAAAAGCCATCAGACTTAAAACATGCTGCCTGCTCGCCCGCTGGCGGCTGCACATCACAGTTCCTGATTACTCCGGCAAAGTGGCAAGCCGGCCTTCTAATGGCTCGTTTGATTTCTTAGTTTCCGCTTTGCCTCCTCCCACTGACAGAAGTAAGTTGAATAAAGCAGAAAAAGAGAGGCTGATTGATGAAATGGATGCAGGAGAAGACATGGGGAGAGGTGTGTGAAGAGGAGGGGGTCACTCTGAAAGGAAGAGACAGGGAAGTTCGCCTGGGGAAACCGGGGAAAGGAGATGGAGGGGAAAGATGAAAGGGCCGGAGAAAGTACTAAGAAGAGAAAGGAGGAGGACCCCTGCATGCGGGAAACGACAAACTAGACACATCCTTTACCGAACCAAAAAATCTTCATCTGTTTCTCTATTTCATCCTCCTCGCTAAATGTTGACATTCCCCTGCAGCCGAATCCAGGAAGCCCCGCGCTGGGCTTCCTGTCCGTGTTTGACAAGGGGGATCATGGGGGTTGAAGTTCAGTCGGTCCAGGAGCGAGGCTCCCTTTGATGGAGGAATGCTGCTGCATCTCTGGGCTTTCCTCAGCCCGCTTCCTGCCGGATCAAAAGCAGCTTCCCCCTCCAGAACGCATCTACATTTCCCCGCAGAATTAGTCTGACACACGGGGAGTCACAAAGCAGAATAACTAGTGCTGGCTTCATGCTCCTTCAGTGTTGGGTGACGAAATCCAAGCTGCCTTTCTGGAGTGTGGTGTTGCTGCTACACAAAGACGCAGCAGGTTTAAAATGAACTTGATTTAAAGTTTCCTATCAGCCAAAAAGGGTTTGGTTTCTGGAGCTGTGCTGCACAAGTAAACTCCGTTTCCTCCTGTGGGGGCGTGAACCCAGAACAGGAAATGTCCAAATGAATAAACAGACTTCGATGCCCAGAGAGGGATGTTATTGGTTGAAAGCTCTCCTTAGCGTCTCTGTGCGCTGCTGTTCTCAGGTGCTCCAGACCCGACCGCAGGCGCCAGCATCGACGACGACAACTGCTGGCATCTCGATGAGGATCAGGTCAGGGAGCAGGTCAAGCAGTTTCTGTCCCAGGGAGGGTACTACGGCTCCGGGAAGCAGCTCAACTCCATGTTCGCTAAGGTGCGCATCCCCGTTCTCAACCTCAAGATGCTCATTCACGTCAGGGAGTTAATATAAGCACAAACAAAAGCTTTGTTGTAGACTTTCACCAAACTTGACCTCAAATGTATCAAACTTAAGCCGTGGAAGGAGGCTGAATGACAGCATTGCTCTTTGAGACTGAGCTCTCCATGTCTGGGCTGAAATGTTTCTTTTATTTAACCTAAAGTGTTACTCAGAAGTAGGGCTGGGCAATAAATCGATTTTATCGATTAATTTGAATTTCCTGTTAATGAGGATTTAATTTTTGGAAAATCGAGATTTTCTTAGCTGGAAATATTTAGTTTACAGTATCATTGTTTACAGTGGCAGGGCCTGACGGCTTGTTTTACATGGGTGATTGAAATAAAAGCATGTTTTCCCATCAAATCTAATACTTGTGATTTGTTTTAAACAAAAAGACAGGAAGATAAAAAACAAATCAATTAAAATCGAAAATCGGATGTGGTTTTAAAAAATCTGAGATTTTATTTTTTGGCCATATTGCCCAGCCCTACTCAGAAGGTTTTATGGTCTCATGTAAAGCTGAAACCCTCTATATGCTGAATGAATAATTCACCAGGAATTAATGAATCGTCTCTGTCCTAAAGGCTTAAACATGCCATAGATGTTATTAATAGCTTGTTTTTATTAACTAAATGAAATAATCTGTATTTTTTATCCTTATATGACTGGAAATCCTCGTTTTTATTTACTATTTTCCCAACAGTTAATGATGTAAATCTTTAAAACTGTATTTTCTCGCTGGTGCTTAGCAGGATGCCTCAGATTGTGGTTGTTTCCCTCTGCAGATAGATGACTGGTGTGTGACACACAGACTGGTGAAGCCGTAATGGACAGCAAGTGCATTTTAGTCGCATCTTAATCTAAACATGCCTTATATTTATTTCTCTGTTTGCATCCAGTTTTTATGCTAAGCTAGCCTAAATCACTACACAGCAGATATGAAATGAGAACATTTCAGGGTAAATCCCCACAAAATGTTGCATATTCTCTGTTCATGTTGATGTTGCACCGTTTTAATGCTTATATTTATGAATACAGTCCTTTGCACACACGCTTTGTTCTGCTGAGTGCAGCACAGACTGATAAATGCTCATGGAAGCAGGTCAGACTTTCCATCAATTCCTCTCAGAAACTGAAGCCTGCTGCTTTCTCCAGGTACGGGAGATGCTCCGAATGCGAGACTCCAACGGCGCCCGGATGCTCACGCTCATCACCGAACAATTTATGGCCGACCCACGACTGTCGCTATGGAGACAGCAAGGCACGGGCATGACGGACAAGTGTCGGCAGCTGTGGGACGAGCTGGGTAAGAGCTCAGCCAGAAATGTCTCACGCAAACACGCCACCAGGAAGACATGTTTGTTTCCAAGCTCTCCACATGGCCCCATCAGTAAGAGCAGGTCAGACAGCGAGCTCTGCAGGAACGCCCTCAGACTGACGTCATGTCACCTGGGCGGGGGAGTGTGAGGTTATCCAGTGAGCTGCCGCCCTTCCTGCCCCGGGATTCTCCTCTCACTTCCTGCAGGCAGCGAATGATAAACGCTGCCGATCAATACAGCTGCTCAACTTCTCTGCAATCAATCTGAGCGTTTAGCAGTTAGAAGGTCAATAAGAGCACTTCCTGTGTGAGCCAGCGACAGAAATAACAGCCAGACCAAGACGTCTGCCGCAGCTGCAGCTTTTTATTTGGAGAACAGCAAAGTGGCTCATATAGTTGTGTTTTGATGACACCTGACCGCCCTCCTACCCCCCAGGTGCTTTGTGGGTGTGTGTGGTGCTCAACCCCCACTGCAAGAGCGAGGAGAAGAGCTGCTGGCTGAAGCAGCTGAAGAAGTGGGGAGACATGGACGTCTGTCCGCTGGAGGACGGCAACTATGGCAGCGAACTTCCAAACATCACCAACGCTCTGCCTCAGAGTAACCTGGCGCAAGGTCTGCACACAATCACACACCCGGGTTTGGTTTAATCAGCTTTGATGTGAATGAAAACGCTGACGGTGCTGCTGCCCGCCATCAGACTCCCTGTCCAGGCCCAGGAGGACGGTGTTCAGCCGGGCCGTGGAGGCCTGCGACCTGCACTGGCAGGACAGCCACCTGCAGAGGATCATCAGCAGCGACTACTACATGTCCCCGTCCTACCAGAGAGAGGGCGAGAGCCTGCTCTTCAACCCGCAGGGCCTGCCGCTGTGGCTAGGTACACGCACAAACCCCTCATGTTCTCACTTTCTGCACTGTAAAATAAATGGAGTCATTCGATTTTTTTTATCGATTGGCGGTAAAAACGTGACACGAGATTCACATTCGCCTTCTGCAGAAAAACGTGATTTCTTACACACACACTCACACACACAGAGCAGCTCTGCTGACATTGAAGCCAGTATCTGCAGTAAGCAGCTTCCAGCTAAGATCTGTCAGATTCTGCAACTTAAGCCAGCTATCACACACACGCACACACACGCACACGTGCACAGCTTCTGCTGAGACTGCACTGTGCGTGTCTGCGTGTTTGTGCCCCCGCTAGCTTCATCATGTCCCTATCCTCCACACAGATCACGTCCCGACCGCATGTGCTCGCGTTGATGCTCTGCGTTCCCACGGTTACTCCAGGGAAGCCCTGCGATTGGCCGTGGCCATCATTAACACTCTCCGCCTCCAGCAGCAGAGACAGATGGACATCTACAAACACCAGAAGAAAGGTACGGGCATGCAGACCAAACGTCCCTCATTCCGTCCCGTTTCTGAAGCCGTTTTAACATCGTCTGCCTTTTTGTCTTCCTGTCTGTCCTCAGAGCTTCTCCAGAGAGGCGTCACCTCCACCACCAACCTGGAAGGCTGGGTCGGTCATCCTCTAGACCCGATTGGCTGTCTGTTCATCACGCTGACAGAAACGTGCCGCATGGACGACGACAGCACCATGGACACCGGAGGTATGAGGGAAACACAAAGTTTTTATTTTTGTGCTAGTGATCTTTGTGTAACATGAATGACCTCATCAGTCTGTTTACAGTAAAACTTTATTACACACACCTGCTCAGGTGCCAACAGATTAATCACGGCTCTTAACCAAATCTCCCAAATTATGACTTTTTATTCAAAGGTTTTAAAATACTTCCAAAAAGGTTATTCTACTTTATTACTTGATTCCATAAAATTCAGCATGACATCGTCAGACACTTTAAACAAATAAAATCTCTTAAACACAAGACATTTTACTGGCTCCAGCTCCCGGGTTTCTCTGCTCCATGTCCGTAAGATTTTTAAATGACGCTTATTTACAGACGTGGTGGTGAATGAAATAAGAAATGAAGAAAAATGATCCTCCTACTGCTCATCCATGTTTTAGACTCTAGCACCGCCAGTCCAGCCGTCTGTCTTCTAGCCACAACTCAACCTGAACCTCAGCAAAACGTGTGTAAATCTGCTCCCCCGCCTTCTATCCAACATTGCATAAGTCAGAGGAGATATTTTCTAGACACCGGGACTCATTTCTGGAAGTCTTTGCCGGCGGATTCATCAGTCTCCATGTTCCTACATGAGGACGAGTCACTGTTGTGCTGCAGACAGCCATAAACCAGCAGAGCATGAATGGAGCACCCTGCTCATTTACACCACACTCCCCATCTGTGTGTGTGCGCGCGCACATGTGTGTGTGTGGTATGTATAGAATTCATCCCCATTTGCATTTCTCGCCCTGCCTGTTTTCTTTTTCCTGCACCAGTGAGCGAATAGGGGCTGGCTTTTCTCATTGTCACCCGGCTACTGGGAACTATTGTCGCTTCAAACAATGCTGACAACTGGCACAGTCGTGTGTGTTGGTGTGTGTGTCGGAGTCAGTGGATGAATGATGGTCTTATGCTGTTTTTGGAATATGAGGAAAGTGGTGTGAGAACTCTGCATGCAGCCTGGTTGCCATGCTTTTATTCCCTGTAGAGAACAGCTGGGAACATCTGTTGCAAAGCTTACATGGGACTTTATATCGCCCAATCAAAGTGCACTTTTCTGTTTTGTGTTTTCAAATCAGCCAACCAGGTTAACGCCTGTGAGGGGGAATAAGATGAAGCTAACAGCGGGGTTAAGTCCGTCGGACCAGTTTCCACTTTTCCATGGACCGCGGCACATCCAAACACACACGCTCACACACACATATATCCCTGGAATAAACAGGATTTAGGGGGGATCTATTGCTCAGAGGGGATTTAAAGCAAATGATGGGGCGGGGGGAGCAAGACTGAACAAATGGGCTACAATCAACAGCTGAGGCTCTCCTTGCATCTGTTGTCACTTATACTCTTCAAGCATTAGCAAAGAGTTAGCAGCCATCTTAGATTTGGAAAAACAAGCATGGATGTAACCCACAGTTTTTATTCACCGTTTATTGAATTGAAAACTGGTCAAATTTTTATTTAATTCTTATGAAAACATTTTGTTAGTTTTCTTTTTCTTCACATGGGAGCATCATTCCTAATCACTCTGTAAAACATTTTCTCATTCCAGGCACCATTTTAGGTTAACTGGGAATTCATGCTTTAGGGTCTGTTTTTATAGTATTTTGGGTCACATTTGTTTAATAAATTAGTTGTGCTCCACGAAGAGCCATAAGCTCCCTCCGTTGTAGCTTAAATATTGAAATTGACAGCATTATTGTTCTCTTAGTTTATCAAACTAGATAAAAAAATCGGATTGTTATTCAGATTATAATAATCAGATTAAAATTCCAGAAAAACTGTTTTGTTATATTTTGTATTTCCTGTGTTTTTAGAGGGCGACCCCAGACCTCCAGTGTACCAGCATGTGCCGGTGTGGGGCAGCTCAGACGGGGGAGAGTCCTACCTGACTCTGGCCTTAGAGGTGGCTCTGATGGGGATGGGCCAGCAGAGGATTATGCCAGAAGGACTGTATGCTCAGGATAAGGTAAAGCTTCTTAGATGGTATATTTCTCTCATAAAAGTCACGGCACAGTTAAGATGTATAGCTTGCTAACCAATGGAAGTGATGCTGTACTGAAACATGTTAATGCCTCGCTGATTATTCTTAAAAGGTTGCATGAATGTGCACATTGAAGACAGCAGCACCATGACAAAAAATCACTATAATTTAACATCTGTTGGAAGTAAATGCCATGGGAAAAGACGGAAAAGGTCACAGTATTTTTGTGTCTTGAAAAACAAGTAGAAAGTCACAGCACTTAAGTTCGCTGTGTATTAGAATAAATCCAAGGGAAATTTTTTGTGTAAATGCTAATCTGCTTTGCAGGGCTTAACACGGCTGCCTCAGACCTTTCTTAATGTCTCTGGAATTAGCAGCAATATTCATGCTGTAAGCAGGAATTGCATTTAAAACCAATCACATGTGTGAAAGGACCTTGTACAATGAAATCAATTTCTGTCACGTAACAAAAGTTATGCACAGATGCATGAGTAAGAAGTATTAAAAGTTCCCCGCTGGCCCTTAATACCTCCGACTCAAAATCCTTACTTAAAAACGTATTAAAACTTCAAAGAATTGCAATCTTTTCCAATTCATCCCACATGTAACGTATTGCATGTATATTTTACCGACAGATACTTCTGATTTTCGTTCAACTCTTGGTTGTTGATGTTTCTCTGGATGCTTCAGGGCAGTTTTCTGCTTTTCCATCATCTTCACTTAGTCCTAACATTGACTGCCAAGTAAGAGCGAGTGCTGTTTGTGTTTTCAACCTGCTCCAGGTGTGTCGTAACGAAGAGCAGATTGTTGCAAAGCTACAAGAACTGGACCTGGATGATCTCCTGGTTCAAACACTTCGGAAACAGGCCATACAGTTATTAGAAGGTACAACAAAGCTTTTTTATCTTCTTCCAATGAAATAGATTTGAGATGAAAGATGAATTCACCTTTTCCGTCTCTTTTCCATGGCTCCAGCTGGTCCATTCAGCGGTCTGGGAGAGGTCATTAACAGGGAAAGCGTGCCCATGCACACCTTTGCCAAGTACCTCTTTTCAGCTTTGCTGCTGCACGATGCAGATCTGGCTTATAAGGTGGCTCTGCGTGCCATGAGGTCAGTTTCTCTTCACAGCAACATGACAACATCACCTGCTTCAGACAAAATAATCCCTGAAACTTAAACATAGTAACCGTTATGACATAATGACTTACAGCAGAGCAGTTCTTGTATTTATTACTGGTAGCCAATAGGAAGGAAGGTGTGGCGAGTGTTTTGTTTTGGTCTCACATTTGGACAATTCCATAAATCTAAAATCCGTCTCCACAAGGCTGCCGGTGCTGGAGTCATCGGCAGGCTCCGGAGATGTCGGCCACCCTCATCACGGCATCTCTATAGTTCCAAGCAGATATCCGCGCTGGTTCACACTGGGGCACCTGGAGTCCCAGCAGTGTGAGCTGGCCTCCACCATGCTGACGGCTGCTAAAGGTAAAACCAGCGCACACACACCCCGGGGAAACATTTCAGTCTGATTAAGATCCAGACCGTATGCTGGCCATGACCAGAAAAGTTTGAACGCTTGTTGCACACTTGTTACATCATCATCAGCAAACCTACTTTCCACTGGTGGGAAGAAAAAAAGTCTTTCATATTCATGCACATCTGAGTATCGACAGCAGACGTCATAACCGTCATGGTATCTAATGTCACATCAACCTCATATCATCTTTGACTTTAAAGTCTTCACTGGATTGTGAAACCAAACAAAATTAATTCACCAAATGCAGATTGCTCTTTCATAACTTAATATCATCCACCGTCTGTGACTAATTCTCTCCAGCCTAGTGTAACCTTGTTTTCTTCTGTTTAGGTTTTAACCCTTTAATGTTTGCATGAAGGAGAAAAAAGCTTTTTTTCTTTTCCTTTGAAAAATGAAAATAATAATGATCACTTTTTTAACATATGTTTGACGTAACAGTTGGTAATATAATAATAATAGTGAATGGCCAAAACATGGAACAACGGAAACACAAACTTGACTGATGGCGTTACATACCAGAGCCAAGATGTAGAGATTGTTCAGATTTATTTCAACAAATTTCCACAAAATCATGATTATCAATGAAAAGTTTGTTCTACCAAACAGTAGAGCAGGCAGTTAGAAGGTTAATGATGAGTTCATTTGTAAATTACATCAAGAAAATCCTATTTCCCTCCGCTGACTTCTCATAATTTAGTCACAAACATTGACCTAATGCTCTGCCGTCTTCCTTTGCTACCTGCATGTTTCTCTTTTGCAACGTTTTCTTTTTTGTTTTTACTCTCTTCAAGTTTTAGACACTCAGAATTTCCTTAATGAAGGAGTTTTATGCTCCTTTCCATGATTTAAAGTGACAGCTCGGTTGTTGGGCTCATGTTTACCGTCAGTCAGGTGCAACAGTCCATGGAGCTCTGCAGCTTTCTTTTCATTGCATTTTCATACTTATACAGGTATTTCTCATTTTTGAAGAAGTGCAATTTACAAGTAAATTTCATTTCCTTTTTTTTTTTGTTTTGTTTTTACTTGATCTAAAACTAATCAAATTAGAACAATCATGTTTTTAGGCATGACTTGCAAAGCTTGAAAGTTCAGTTCAAATGAGTTTTTACAGTAATGCACGACTAAATAAGCCTCCCCAATGAGTCATACTTCCATAGTTTTTTGCCAGGGGTTGTATATCCTTGCAGAGATTGAGGTTGTTAATTAGGGCATTATACATCAAAACTTCAGTTTGCTCTCTTTTCATTTCCTACAGGGGACATGTTGAGATTGCGGACGGTGCTGGAGGCCATCCAGAAAAACATCCACTCCTCCTCCTTAATCTTCAAACTGGCCCAGGATGCCTTTAAGATAGCCACACCTGCAGACAACCCGCCTGACATTACCCTGCTTAATGTGGCGCTAGAGTTGGGACTGCAGGTAATGTGTGTGTTTACATTATAAGCAGGTGTTACAGGTTCCAGAGTAACTTAGAAAACTCTCAGGCAGGCAGTTCCATCTCTCCCAGATCCCATATTGAGCTATTAAAGCTGCTGGTAGAATAATTCACTGTAAATTCTAGATTTCTGTCGCACAAAGCAAGCAGGATGAGGAAATGTGATGTTTGGCTGCGTGTTTGCAGGTAATGAGGATGACGCTATCCACTCTGAACTGGAGGAGGAGAGAAATGGTTCGCTGGCTGGTGACCTGCGCCACTGAAGTCGGTATGAGCTGCTTTTTTATAGCATGTGTGATGCATGTTAGTGCAGCTTCGGACCTGGCTCAGGCCGAGGTGGTAAACGTTTGCATGCTACAGACTTAACGTGAGGAAATAATTACAGAATTATCTCAGGTTGAAACAAACAAGGCTTCTGTTTCCAGCCTTCATAAGCAGGTAAAATGGGATGAAGTCCATATCTTGTTTGACTGATCGAAGCTCGTAGCTTTGCCAGAGGCCTATCGCTAAGTAAAGAACCACACAACAGGAGTTTGTCTGCAGTAATGCACAGAGAGATGTTGCACATTCGCACTGATAGGGATTGCTATTAAGCTAAAGGCCCATTGTGATAAAATCACCATATCTAATGTCTGCTCTTGTCCCTCAGATTTCTCTGTAATGTGCCGGATTAGCATCTTTTTACAGTCTGACCATGAGGAAAATGAAATCCCATGCATCTGTCCCGACAGGTCTGCGAGCGTTGGTCAGCATCCTGCAGAGCTGGTACACTCTCTTCACCCCGACGGAGGCCACCAGCATCGTGGCCGCCACCGTCATGTCCCACAACACCATCCTGCGCCTCAGCCTTGACTACCCGCAGCGGGAGGAGCTGGCCAGCTGCGCCAGAACCCTGGCTCTTCAGTGCGCCATGAAGGACCCGCAGAACTGCGCGCTGTCTGCTCTGACGCTCTGCGAGAAGGACCACATCGCCTTTGAGACGGCCTATCAGATTGTGATCGACGCGGCGTCGACGGGTATGACCTACTCGCAGCTGTTCACCATCGCCAGGTACATGGAGCACAGGGGATACCCGCTGCGCTCGTTCAAGCTGGCGTCTCTGGCCATGACACACCTGAACTTAGCCTACAACCAGGACACACACCCTGCTATTAACGACGTGCTGTGGGCCTGCGCGCTCAGCCACTCCCTGGGCAAAAACGAGCTGGCCGCCATCATTCCCCTGGTGGTGAAAAGCGTGCACTGCGCCACGGTGCTGTCCGACATTCTGCGGCGGTGCACCATGACGGCACCCGGGCTCGCCGGCATTCCCGGAAGGAGGAACTCTGGAAAGCTGATGTCAACTGACAAGGCGCCGCTGCGTCAGCTGCTGGACGCCACGATATCGGCGTATATCAACACCACACACTCTCGACTAACACACATAAGTCCGCGGCACTACGGGGAGTTCATAGAGTTCCTGAGCAAAGCTCGGGAAACGTTCCTGCTGGCCCAGGACGGCCACATCCAGTTCGCCCAGTTCATAGACAACCTGAAACAGATCTACAAGGGCAAGAAGAAACTGATGATGCTGGTCAGGGAGCGCTTCGGCTGACCTCCCCCTTCCCTCTTCCTGGGAAGTAGTTCAACTTTTTTGTTTCTATTTAAGGCTTTTTGAATTCTTTGTATTTTTACTTCTTATGTTGAGCCATTTGTTGACTAAGTCTTAACGTTTTGTTCTGTTTTGTTTCCTGAATGTGAACCAAGAAGTGTTCACAGTACATTGCTCTTCTTCACTGTCACTGCAAACAGGGGACATGACTTGAAATCTCAAAGAAAGCAGCAAGAAAATACAAAGCTTCTACCCCTCCCACTAATGCTAAATTAAGTGTGATAAATCAAAAGAATGTGTTGACAAAAGCAAAAGAAATGTTGTTTTACGGCGGTATAAAACCAAATGTTCTCAGCGGATGGGGTCTGTACTTCAAGCCAGAAGAAGCTTTCAGCTGCGGTAAAGAAGAAGTGGAGGAAATGTCGATAAAAGAAAAACATAGCGGTCGAAAACACTCGCAGTGTTACTGTCATACCTCGACTGTGTTACTTGTCAGCTTTAACTTCTCTGTTAGAAATGGCCTCTTGTTTCATTCAGGGCTTCGTAGAGGAGAGAGGACATAAACCAGAAGTTGCATGTGGTCTCTCTATAGTTGAGGTTTCATGTGCAAATTATTTTTGTGTAAGCAGAACATCTCTTACATCCTCTTTTAAACACATTGTTAACACAAAGAACATCGAAGTGTATTGGATAGTAGGGTAACCTTGTTCTCAAGTCTGAAAATACCACTGTACAGCAATTAATATATTTGAGGCCAAACCTGTACAATGTGTAAAAGTTTAGCTTCATTTATGAGAACAATATTTAGCCAACGGGCATTAGATGATAAATATTTCCTGCTCAGAAGCTTTGTAAGCAGTTTAGAGCTTGTTTTCAGTAACTGCTTCCTCATTCTGATTGTCCCTTCAGTCCCTTTTACATCACAAGAACATTTTCTAGAATCCTTATTTTTTCAATGAAAACATGACTTTACAGTATTCAAAGTCAGATATGTCTAATTTTTACAAAGCCAAACCTCATAAGTGACAAAGATAACAATCACTTATCAAAGTGAATTCAGAGGATTTATTTACCCATTATACAGAAATCAGACTTTGCATTTATAGTAAAACTATGTGTATGCCACCCTTGCAGCATAGATAATCTGTATTTTTACATTAACAATCTCAAGAAATGATGCAGAAAGTATTGCTAACTGCAATCTGCTAGTGGCTTTAGCACACTGAACTGAACAGCCTGTTGTCTTATACAACAGCGCCAATGACAAGATCATATTTCCATATTTGACTGCCGAGTATCAGACTCAATATTCAACCCGGTCAGTTTGTAAAAAAAAAATCTCTCAATGAAAGTTTATGCTGCGTGGGTAAATTTACTTTGTTGCTAAGCTAACATAAGTTAGCTAGAAACCAAATTTGCACCATCTTGATTATTAAAAACGTTTTGATAAACCTGCACAACATGTAACAGTAAAAGAAATCCTGAAACAACTGCGTGCAGAACATCTGACAACAGGAGAAAGAAAAGACAACAGCCATTTTGTTAATATTTTTGTTCTTTCAGCTGTTTTTCTACCAAATACTTTCCTGAAAAGTCAACAAAAATTAAGAAAACAAAATCACCCCGAGGAAAAATGGGTAAAAAATGAATGTGAGCATCGTAATGCATTAGCTAAGGTTATTTAATGTTGTGTCTAAGGCACATTCTGCTTGACCTAACCAGCCCATTATGTTAATTGGTTTTAGTTTTAGTTCAATTCTGAATAATTTATCAAAAGAGGTAAATATTTAAAAGGTTCAAAACGTCACTATGCATTTAAAACAATGCTTGGCTGTAAAGTCAGTAAAGATTAAGAAAAACCAAAATCATCCCAAGAAAAATGGGTCATTCATTTCTTTTAGTTTCTTGGTCTTGTGATGGAAAAGGGTGTGGAGTTGCTTCTGGATGATTCCGGCTATCATCGTTATGGACTGTGAAGATGAGGGGCTTTGTCTTTCTCAAAGGGTCTTATATACACAGTGCAAATACAAGAAATACTGTACACTTTATGACTTGATGACTTCATGCTAGGTATTTGAGACCACATGCCTTGGTCATTTTCTCTTTTCTGGGGACATCTTTGGTCTCTTCTCTTACCCAGTGGCAAAGTGTCAACGTTAGTGGCAGTATATAAAGTACGAGAGCCTGAATCTTTACTGATCAGACTAAATGTCATTGTACAAGCACTTCACACAAGTACCTCTTCAGTACGTTCCTGCCTGCTTCAGCATTTATTTATTTTTATTTTTTTCTTAACTTGGTATGACTGAGTAGGAATGGCAGATACTCTCAAACAGAACCGGACTGTGTTTTAAAAGAAGAGGTGAAAATTTGAAGGTTTGTTTTTTTGAGCAGAGGAACGTTGTCTCATCTGCTTTTACATTCCACGAGAGCTACATTTACTCATTACCTAGGTAGTCATTCATGACTCTGGGCCTTTCTTTTATCTGAAGAAATGCAGATAAACGAATGGGATAAGGAAAACTGAGCAAAGAGAGACAAGTGGCTAAACTCAGTTCTCAGGGACATCACTTAAAGAAACAAGACAAAAAGTAGTAGCATTAAGCATTTAAAATATTGTAAATATTAAAGTGTCAATTCAGAAAATTGTAAAATTATAATTATTTATGATAAGTATGTTATGTGTTTGTTTTTCCTTGTGTTCCGGCGGGGTGTACTTGAATTGTTTTGGACGGGGAACTTTGACAGCGTTTTTTTTCTAAGAGCAAAGACTTCAAGGCATTTCTCAGGTGCTCCTGTGTACATTTCTTTTATGTTAGTGTTTTGCTAAAATTTCTTCTTTATTTTTGTCATTACTTTTCAATTTGCAAAGAAAAAAACCCAATGTTTTCCAAAAGGAAGCATGTATTATTCAGAGTTGAGGAAAATGAGGGAGCCTGTCATTTATAAACCGATTTGTACTAAAACATGACTATGCAGAACCACTTTGATGGTCTTGTCACGTCTGCAACACGTAGAAGGCGTGGAGGTGGACGTGATGCGGTGGGCTGAACCACTATTAACACGAGGAAGGAGGGGCAGAAAAGGACGAAATCCAACCTGCTTGCATTGGACAACATGCAGTCACCAGGCTGCATCTGCTGCAACGATAAACGAGAAATGTTGGAAAATGCCTTTCGGACCGATCGATGTACAAAGTTTATTTTTTGCTTTATTCTATGTCATTGTTTTTTCTTTGTTTTAAATCAGGACTCAAGCCTTTAGTGTCTTCTCAAAGGTGTTGTGATGTGCAGTCACACCGCATTAAGATGGGATGTCAGAAAAAGCAAGTGTGTGAACAAAGAGATGGCCTGTTCATTCCTTCTGACTTTTTAAAATTACTTTCTCACCTCAGAGCTAAATTTTTCTATGTCATTTCATAGATTTCTCTCTCCCATGTCGCTTATTAAAGAGAGACAACTCTGGATTTGAGGCAGCGCATCAGTGTACGTGTTGGTGCAGCCGCTTCCTCCGCTGTCTTAAAGCACAGTGACTAAGTGCACTGCAGCAGCCTTGTATCCACACAGTGAAGTTGTGCAAAAAAGCTGCAAGCTTTCTGCATCATAAGAATAGAAAGAGTTAAAAAGATTATGAAAGAAAAAACATTATTTTACCACTTGCTTAACTCAGAAACTACAGTCACCTGTTTCAGCATCACATCGTAGAATCTCTTTCCTCTATGTTAACCGAATCAACCGATTCTTGAGGTTTTCTTAGTTTTCCCTCACTTTCTTTTGTTCGTAGGAGAGTACTATTTGCAGATAGAGACGTAGTTTACCTACTGTTTCCCTGTTTGTTTTTGTTTTGGATTTCTTTCTTAACTTAAGGGAAAATCGAAAGTGTTTGTTGCCTCTTTGTGCTACTGATTATGAAAAGGTATTTCCAGTATTTGTTGCCACAGAAGTATCATAGCTTATCATCAACACTTTTTTGTAATTTTTTTGTGCGACTTCTTGAGCTACTGTCTATAAAGCAAGAATTTATTACTATTTATGTAACGCTACTACCATTTTATATTGATTTGTGTTGGAATCTCAGTGCTTTTCTATGAATAAAGTGTGAAACACATTACATTGGACATCTTCCTTTAAATCCATATTAATTCATGGTAAATGGTGTTAAGTCTCTAAGTGAAAGTACAGGTAAAGTCATGATTAAAGTATACTTTTTTGCTGTTGCAAATTGCTGAAATAATGCTATTGCTGTTTGCACAACACTGAGTTACGTGCATCTGTGGCCACCAACAAAAAAACAAACAATGGTGATGCAAAATTCCTTAGCACAGGATTCATATGTGAATAACATTGTTCTTAAATTAGTGTTTCCATAAATGTTCTTTTTTGTGAGCATTGTTTAAGGGTGGCCGAAATTCTGCTTTATACTGTGTACAACTTCAGGTTCTGGGGTGTCCTGCATGGAGACGATCCATAGAAACAGCAGCTTCAAAGAGCTGCTCATCATTGGCTTTTTAACAGCAGCTCTATTATTAGGATACTTTTACAATCATCTTCCTCAAACATACAATACTTTAATTCCTTTCACAAGGCTTTGCACTATGTCAGACGTTTCATTGGTAGGAAGCTCCTCCTTTAAAATAATATGATAATATGACCCCTTCTTAATAATGTGGAAGAACCTAAATAAGTCCTCCCCGAAGATTAAAGCTCAACCTGTCTGACATAGTTATCAGTGATCTAAAGAGAGAAGAAACAATACAAGCTAAATCTCCCACAAAAAACTAAAACACAAATGTTGCATTTACTAAAATATACATTTAGAATAATTTGGAACATAGTGTGGAGAAACAGAAGGAAAAAGACTATTTCAGCCATAAACAATGTGCTTAATATTTCATACTCTGAGATGGAGATTAAATTTAAAATGCTCTAAATCACAGGGCATCTGTTAGAGACTGATGTAGCAGACCTGCTTTTGTCTGCAGTTGGTCGCTGCTTTGCTGCTGTGGTCCAGTCCTTGCAATTTCACCCAACCCACCAATCTTAATTAGTGACAAATGAAGCACGTGGAGGCTGATATAGCTCCATCAATCTTACACTCATTTGTCTCTAATCAGAATATTTTCCTCTATTCCTCCTTCACTGCTTCATTCTCATTCATTAAGGATTTCTGCAGAGCCATATAACCAGACAATCAGGCGATCAAGGAGTGCTAAGTGTGCTTGTGACTGTGTGTGTGTGTGAGTGTGTGAAGCTGTAAATCTAGATTGATTGGCTAATGATAAACGAGCAGATTTATATTAATTATCCAGACAGATAGATGGAGGAGTGATTGCTCTATGGTCAATCTTTTTCTCCCCCAATCTGTCTCCCTCTCCCTCCCACCTACTCAAACCTGACAAAACATGCTGAAAAAAACCCACACCTGCAAGAGACTTGAGCGCTTTTCACCAGCCACTCTTTGTCTTCTTCCTGCACATCACTCCCCATGCATTCATCCTTTTAGGTGACTAAACGGAGTGTGCTTCCTGTCCTAAACACAGCGACCTTCTGACGGTGACAGTCCCCATGGCACACAAGCTTTGTGTCCAGAGTGTCATTTTACAAGTTAAATAATAGCCTATTCATTTTTTTTTTTTTTTTTTTTTACCAAAATCTAGTTAGATTTTGTTTTCTCTTAAGCCTCAGCCACAGCTGCACGTGGGTGCTTTACAAGTTTCATTCAACTCAGGTGGCAATATAAAGTAGATTTTATATAAACGGTAAAGCTTAAGTTCAATTGTTGATCCCCTCATCCTTCACGGATCGTCTTGCAATTGCAACAATTCAAAACTAGATATATTGGTGACAGCTTACAAATATGAACAATTTCTTGGACTGAATGGGGAACACATAAAAAATAATCTAATAATTAATGTTGAGGCTACTTTCTTAAGAACCAGCAGTAAACTAAATGCACACACTAGTTGTGACATATTTCCTGTAAGTTGTTTACGAGACAGATCACTTCTGCTTTTTGGCTACTACAGTTGTGTTCAGCATGTTTGTGAGATTTTCTCAGAAAAAGTTTTCAACTTTAAACAAACTAGAACACAACAGAAATAGGCTTAAAATCTATTTGCCATAGCTTAGTTTTTGGCATATTTTTGGAATATAATATTTAAAGCTTTAAACAGTTATCATTTCTGCATGACTCACAGAAACTTTAACTTATGAAAAGGAAACCTTATCATCTGAACAAGCTAGCACTGAAGTTGGATGTAACAAGGCTTAGTTTTTTCTGTTGATCTGTAAAATCTGTCTTTAATTTGACACTAAGGCTGCTGACGGGATAGTTGACGACAGATGTAGGAATTTACCATTCTGTGCTAACGGCTAACGAGAAGAGTAGATGCTTTAGCCTAATGATTCTTGAACTATAGAGCTCTTCTTCTTTTACATCAACAATATATGACATCATTCTTTTGTCACAATGAAAATTTGTTTGAGTTCTGAACAGTACTGATTAATTAAAATTACCTATATTTTGTAATTCATTTTGATTTGAACAAATACAAGTCTAGTCCCATGTAATAGGATTTTCCTAGCGTTTCTGCTAATTTCCCTCCTTTATTAGATGAAGAACTGGACCCCAGTGACATCATATAAAATTACTTGACTTGATAATACCATTCAGTAAAGATAAGTTGTGATATAACAAACAAACCATATGGCCAGTAAATATCTTCAAGTTGACAATTTTTCAACTATATAATGTTTCCAGGTTGTAAATGAAAGTTACAAATATAAAGATACTAAAAGAAATGACATTGAACTAGATTAATTTTCCTCATTTTCCACCTTGAAAAAGGGGCTTAATTGCATTTACCTTGTAATGTTGCGCGATGAAAGCAGGATGTGGATATATTGTATCTGGAAATTTTGAATTTGCAGTCTTTACTTTTCTGGGGATTAAATAAACAGGCAACATTTTGGGACTAATAAGAAGTCTTTATCTGGTATTCAGTTCGAGTCAAATCCTCCTGCAGGAATAACAGGAATTAATTGGCTCTGGCTTCGGTCGGCTTCGACAGGAACACAAGACATGGGAGCACATACTTCTTTCTCAAAGATGCAGCACTTGGAGCTACAAGAGTAAAAGATCACTCTTGAAAAACATGTTTACCTTCTCTGACTTTACACATGGAGGTTCTAAAAGTTTACAGCAGCAAACGCGAAAAGAGATGTGTTTTATAGATTTTTCCAGTCTGAGCCAAGCTCTGCAGGCTGATGTATGATGTCCTGTCAAAGATAACAACAACCATAGTAATATCAGAAAGATACAGTCATGGGATGAATACTAGTTACTAAATGTATCTCTACTTCAGCTCTGAGTGCACTGAAAATAAGCACATATATGGACATTACGAGCTTTTTATTTTTACATCCGTGGGAAGGAGGAGACCTGGAGACGCAACTTCCGGACAACGTCAAGGAGATTCCAGTCCATCATCTAGCACAGAGGTGTCAAACTCAAATTGTGGGCCAAAATTTTAAATCTAGGCAAAGTCGTGAGCCAATATTGATATTTATTGAAAAAATCTTCCTCTAACAATGAACCTTTCCATATAAGCCCACATAAGATTTGCTTAAATATTGAAAATGGAGCAAAGATAGCTTAATATTATACAATATATAACTTGCACATGCAAAATAGAATTTCTAATTTTTTAAAAATGAGTCAATAGCATTCATTTCTTGAATACAATTTAAATATCAAATATCTTTCAACATTAACCTTTTTCCACAGGCAAATGATAAATTCTAAAATATAGTAATAAACCAATAAACTAATAATTATACCCGTCAGAGTGCAACCATTCAAGCCAGTGCCTTAAATAAGCAAGAAAAAGTGCGTGAGGAAAATCTTAATTATAGCTATAATTTGAAACACACTGATCTACTCTGATGTGTCCAAGCAAGATACCTCACATCTTTTCTTTGATGCTTGTTTATCAGTGTCTGAGCTGAGGAAATCCTCAGGATTGAGCAAAGGTGTTAATCAGCCAGATGTCCCAGGACATATGTTTTGGTGTTCAGGTACAAAATATCTGGGATTTATAGTGCAGTGCACATTCTGTATAATACCGCTGGACCAACTTTAGTAATATTTTCGGTGGATGCCAGTGTTTTTCACCTATGATGTAGTGTCCAAGGAGGGGGTAGCAGTGCTCTATCAACACTATTTATAGTGGGGATGTAGGTCAGTGGAAGGAGTACTTCAAAGACCTCCATTATGCCTTCAAAATGTTTTACAATGAGGAAGCAGAGTTGGCCATCCAGGGGTGAGCGCTCCTATCTCGAGGGCTGAGGTTGCTTAGGTGGGTAAAAATCTCCTGGATGCTGTGGAGCTGTCTTTGCTGACAGTACCTTGACAGTTGACTGACAGAAAGGGGTAATGGCCCCCCTTTTCAAGAAGGAGGACTGGAGGAACACTGGACTAGCTCTCCTCCTCAGGTTCTTGGAAGGGCCGTGGGAGTTTGCCCAACCTTTGTGGACTTACAGAAAGCATTTGACTGTGTGCCCCAGGGATTCCTGAAGTTACGGGATTATGGCATCATGGTCCCACTTGTACGAGCTGTCCAGGCCCTGTACGACGGGTGCCAGAGCGTGGTCCCCATTGCCGGCAGTAAGTCTGACTCATTTTCAGTGAGGGTTGGACTCCCCCAAGTTTACTTTTTATCACCGACTCTGTTCATAACATTACAGACAGAACTTCTTGGTGCAGCCGAGGGGTTGAGGGGGTCCGGTTTGGTGGATTGAGATAAGGTCTCTGATTTTAGCAGATGATGTGGTTCTGTTGGCTTCATCTGTATGTGATCTACTGCTCTGGAGCAAGTCACAGTCAAGTGTGAAGCAGTTGAGATGAGAATCGGTACCATTGATTCCAAGACCATGGTCCTCATCCACAAAAGGGTGAAGTGTCTTCTTTAGGTATGGAATGGATTCATGGTCCAAGTGGATGAGTTCAAGTGTGTCAGGGTCTTTTTCAAAAGTGAGGTAGGATGGAGCAATGGAGCAATAGATCGACAGATAGATGATAAATCGGATACGGTGTCTGCAGTGATGTGGGCTCTGCATCGGTCCTGAGCCAAAAGACAAAGCTCTCAATTTACCGATCGATCTACGTTCCTACCCTCACCAAAGGTCATGAGCTCTGGGTAGTGACCCAAAGAATGAGATTGTGAGTACAAGTGGGCGAAATGAGTTTCCTCTGCATGCTGGCCAGGCTTCCCTCACAGATACAGTACTGTAGGGTGATAGACTTGGTCATCCGGGAGGGGCTCAGAGTAAAGCCACTGGTCCTCTGCATCAAGAGGAGCTAGATGAGGTGGTTCAGGCATCTGGGTAGGATGCCTCCTTGACACCTCCCTGGGGAGATATTCCGGGTACAACCCACTGGGAGAAGACCTTATTAAAGGCCCAGGACATGCTGGTGGATGGATGAATGGATGGATGGATGGATGGATGGATGAATGGATGGATGGATGGATGGATGGATGGATGGTTGATCGATGGATGAATGGATGGATGATGGAAGGATAGTAAACCTAAATAAATAAATTTATATATGGCGCTGTTCCGTGGATGGCCTCCATGGGGAGATGTGAACACAGTTGCAGCAGTTTCCTGGTGTGATAGCTACATGATACAACGTGTGCACATGAATTACAGCAGCTGACTGTTGGGCAGAAGTGTGCACGTGTGAGCAACGTGCACGTGTCAGCAGGAACTGAGTGTGAGTGACAGGCGATCAGCTGCAGCAGACGTTGGCCAGACTCAGCAGTCGGGCAGGAGAGCATGGAGAATAACAACGCTTCACTGCCTCTAAAAAGGAAGAGGAGGCTGGGGGTGGAGGGGGGTCCATTCTCTCTCCAGTGTATCAGAATACAGGATGCAGTCTAATTCCTGGTGCCTCGCAACTATCTTGTCCTCATTCAGAGCCCTGGTGGTTTATGTGGCTCAGATCCTGTTTCCAGCGGAGCCGCCTGACCATGAAAAGACTGGATGTGTCACGTTGCCACAGCCCGGGGGGGGGGGGCGGGCGCCGCGGGGCCGCGGCGGGGGGGGGCGGCGGGGGGGGGGCCGCCGCCCGC
>JAVQJG010209199.1:0-15729 GCA_036024015.1 Craterocephalus amniculus
GTAAAATAAGGGAGTGTTATTGTGTAATAATATATATTTGCCTTTTATTTATCCAGATGGTATTTATTTCAAAGTCTTATTTATATTTATTCAATTTTGAATATTTTGGGCCTCCATATTTACAAAGTCAATCAGTTAATGATTGAAAACTTATGCCCCAATTGAAGACTTGGAGAAAAGGAGAAAATAATACATGCAATACAATACATTTAAGAGAAGTAAAAGTGATGTGGAAGAGCTAGGAGGTTCTAACTAGACCAGCTTTCTTTATATCAAGTATAACACACCTATAAATTGCAGTTCATGTTGCTCTCTAGCTTGTTTTCCTCCTTCGGCTGTATTACAATGACATTGCAGCATCTTAATAGGACCTCATGAACATGCTTTTGGACACAGAATGGAATAAAAAAAAGTCCAGAAAGAGATCAGGCTGAATAAAACCAACATTGGCCAACTAAAATATAACCAGTTCAAACAGATTGCTTACAAGTTGCAACATCCAAAATAAGATATAATTGGCTTCTTCGGAATGTCTTGCTCTCTCTTTTGAAGGTCAGTGAGTGCAAGTTTTTTGTGTGCGGGGGTACACACATGACTGAACATAAAAAACAGTGCAGAGTGAGGCCTGTCACCCCTTCATCCCATGTCTGTACAGTCAAAACCTTTTTCTCTCCATCAATAATTCATTCTCATCAAGGCAGAGATTGGGGGAAGAAGAGACAAGCAAAAAAATATTTTGAGCAGCCTTACAGGTAATATTTAAAGAGAAAAGACAAAAAAGACATGATTTTTCTGTCTTGTTACTCCTTTGACCCAGATTCTCTTTTTACTACCCCCATATCAAACTTTTACTTGTCTGCTTAAAGAGTTGGGTGTGGTGAGTGCAACTTTGATAAAAACCAGAGAGGAGTAACTAAAGCAAAATAAAACTCTAGGGGGGTGGAAGCTCTCAAAATAAGATGTAAAATGAACACAGAACAAGAAACAATCCTGATACACAATAAAATCAGCAGTGTTATACTATCTCACAACATTTTCTGCAAGGAATCACAGCTTAACTGCTACTTGGTCTCATATTACATTACACCCTGTCCTCATAAGTCAAGCTCAAGTGACATGAATTTATTTTAGATACTTTTAGATTAGATTATTTTTTATGTCAATTACCAATGATCACATACAAATGATCACATTTACCAGTAAACAATACATGTTCCAGCCAGTAATTTTCTGCACAGGGCAGCTATACAACACTGCCAAGTGCAGTAGATGCTGGCCAGCTGGTTACAGAGCCTTTTAGAGGGATTGATATCCACTGCTAATGAGTTCACCTGTAGGGATGCACTGATTGCAGTTTTCTGGCCGACCATCGATCTTGAAGAAGCCTGACCCGATTTATTAATTTTTTTAATAGCTGATAGCTTACAGCTTTCAATGTTCTGATGTTATTTTACTTAAAAAACGTAATGAATTCCAAATTACAGGTCTTTGTTCTTTTTCTTATGCTCCATAAAATCTGTTAAATTTCACATAATGATCAGCTGATCACCGACCCCCCCCCCCAATTTTTAGGGAATCGAAGCCAATTGATCAGTGCATCCCTACCTATTATATTAACATATATAAAAAGAATAGTTAAAAAACCATAAAGTGCCAAGTACCCCACAATTAAATCTAAAGTGTCTCTTTTATGATTCTTGGTGGTTTAGAAAATAAGTCATCTGTACAGCAAATTCCAAAGTTTGATTTAGTTTGTGTTATCCATCAGCCCACTGACAGCTATGGTATCAAATTAAAAAATTAAGGACACAGTGGTAGGGAAATGACAGCCACACAATCCAAGCACACACAGACTACAGACAGGTTTATCTCAGTGTGTTGAATGTCTAGGACAGGAAGTCCACAACAGGTTTACAGGAAACAGCGAGGGACACGGGGCTGTGGTTGTGATATGTCTGTGTTTGGCTATTCTAAAAGATAAGACATGTCATTGGAGGGTATTTTCCTGGTAAACAGAATGAATGATACTTTGCGAGTGTGTGTATGTGTGTTCCCTTCAACTTGAGCGTGGTACCGTGGGATAGTTTGGCCCACAGGAAGGGTTGCTCGAGTCTCAGCCAAATGAAATAACCCTCTCTGTCACTCTTCTAAGGAAAATAAACAGATCAGGCTGGTGATAACATCACTGTAGCAACACCACTGGGAGTAGACTATCTGAGGATGAAGCCATTCGCTTTTCTACCTTTCTCAAGCTTAATGGAACATATTCTCAGATTTTTTTCTCTTTCTATTCTTTTATTAACACATTACTGTTGGATATTTCTATTCATCGATTTTTTAATCTACCTCAGCGGGCTACGTCCCAACTGGTGGGAGAAGACAGACACACACCACACACATACGCTAACATGCTTGCTTCTCACACAGACGCCCTCTCCCGCCCACTTATACTCCTAATCTCACACACTCACTCTTACTCTGCCAGATGCTCTGACACAGAGCAGTCAGACTGACACAGACACAGAAGTGCAACAGATAAAAGGGAATTACTTACTCTAATAGATAGATAGCAAGAATTAGAGACAAGCTGGAATAAGAGGGAGAACAAGATAACAGGATTACAATTTCTTCTCATTCTCCTCTCATGGGTAGAAAGTGGGCGGCTGCAAACTTCTCATCACATCTTTTCTGGATTACTCCCAAACTGTTTCCATCCTCTTTTGGACATAAACATTGCACTGCCTTGACTTTGGATCCTGTAGCTGGCTGTTTGCAGTATGTCTTGGGACTGCGGGTTGAGATATGTCTTCATGCCCCCTGTGTTGCAGCTCGGTGGCGTGTGTTCATTGCGGGACGGCGGGGGCAGTGGCGGCGGCAGCGGAGGGATGGGGACCGTTTGCGGACGTGAGGATCTCACCAGCCGGCTGGGACTGGAGGCCGTCCAGCGGCTGGCCAAAGATGGCTGCCGGCTGCTGCAGAACCACAACTACCGTCTACCTGACAGGAACCATGTGGTTAGTATACAGTGTGACTTTGTTTTATGAAATACCATCAGTTCTGTAGCTTACAGTACAAATCTTCAGGATGGTGATGATCTGGGAACTCTCAACCTGTAATCTGCAGAGTGAGCTGTGGCTGTATGGTTAGCGGTAGCGGAGAGTAACGGACGTCATGTGGTAAAGGTTGTCGTTACTGTCATCAGTTTTTGTCACACACACCCTTCAGGTCAGAGTTACTCATGGATTCAGGTCAGACACAGTGTGAGTAAATCCTCATCAGCATCATCATGGTTGGTGTTTATGTCAGCCTACAGGATAAACAAACATGCATATGTGCACACTTACAGCAGTACTGCCTCTACGGATAATGCACATGAGGACACATCTGGCACACACCAGCTAAAACTGTCAACACAATATCCTGGCTTCTAGTGATGGGCATAAGTAGTCAATGATTGATTTAATCGATTGTTAAGAATTTCACTGATGACATTATTTTTTAATTAATAAAACTAATGCATCTTTAGACTGCTGCTGAAGTTGCATGATAGGGAATATTTTCCAGTTTAAGTACCGAATCAATCCCATTTAACTACCAAAAGAGTTGCTCACCTAGTAATAAACAAAAAAAGAAACATGCTGTTTTTTTCATACTTTCACTTCTACTTTCACATTTTGATTTAACCTATAAACACTATATTTTTAATGTAAATGATTAATTGAAAATCAATCGTTAATTCTCCTGATGAGTGGTAAAGACGATTTAATGGAATGCCCATCCCTACTGGCTTCATCAGATTACTTCAGATTAAACAACCACCTCTTCTCTACTGCAGCTTGCCTAGTGTGGGGTTTAATGATAGCTCATTGCAATAGGATCTCATGCTATTTTTTCCTTAATAAGCTTTCAAAACTTTGTGTGTCTGTCTGCGTCCTCACTTGTGTATCAGTTTGCTTGCTAGAGCTCATTTGTGAGAGCTTGCATGTGTGTCTTCGTGCACTGCTGACGCTGTGGCAGGCTGAGTCAGTGTGTGCTCATAATGAGCGGGGTGTTAGTGAAGCATTGTATGTATAATCCCACTTTACAGTACACCTGAGGGCAGGAAGCAAAGCAAATTCAGTCTGATTTCGCCCTACATCCTGCATGTTCGTGTTTGTGAGATCTCCTGTGCAGCTTATCATCCCGCTTTAGTCTGTCTGAAGCCCAGCTGTGGGGATTTTCTAAGGTACACATAATTTCACTTTCATTTCTTGCAAATATGCAACAATGAAAATGTGCATCATCTGAAAACTGCATAAATATATGAATGTACTTTACAGTATATAAAGATTAATTAAAGCAGTTCTACTTCTACGGACACATTAAACCTTTAAACCACCATTCAGGCTGACTTCAACCTTAAAGTAAAATATATTCCTTTACCCTTAAAACAGTTTGTTGTTTAAACTGGCTTTAGACAATCCTGGACTTGAAAAGAGGATCGGTTGTCTTTTGTCACAAATCTTCTTTAAGAAAAAAGGGGATAAAATTAATGCAAAAAAAGTTAATTAATAACCCTTCAGTCATTCCCACCGCCCCACCTGATAAGACTTTAAAAACAAAGTATGTAACTTTCTTTTCAATCAAGCAGAATTTTTGTGTTTTTCCTTTAAATGATCACTGTTTAACATTTTTTATGTTTGCACCCACCAACCAAATAATAATAATGACAGACGAGAAAATATCAGGGGAGTTTTTTTAAGGTTGGGTTGACATCAGGACATCATCAGGAGCTGATCTGTTGTCTCTCACTGATGCTTTTCAGTGCATCACTGCAGCGTGAGCAGTGAAAATCACTTGTGACCAAGAGCCAGCTGCACGTCACACAAATGAATAATTTTTTTAAGCCATATGATATCCTGTCATTTCATTTCCCCAATCTTATTATTACGGGCCTCTAGTGAAGCATAATGTAGTTGCTACTGGATTTTTAATTAAAAAAGGTCTTCCATTCTTCTGTAAGCAACAGCAAATAAATCGTAATTCCCTATCTTAGTCAGTGAAGTGTTTCATCATCTGTCTGGAAACGTAACCTGTGGTTTCAGAATTTAGCAGAAATCAAAACCAAGCAGCCAGCTCTGCTCTCAGCAGAGAATATTCTTTTTACTGGGTTGTCATGGGGATTTTTTTTCATGATGGATAAGCTCTGATAAACTGATGCGAGCTGTTTCCATAGTGATATAACTCTCAGGTTAGTAGATTGTGTCGAGTGCCTCTCGGCCCTCGAGTTGCTTCTGACTTGCACTTGCGTTTCTCCTCATTTAATCCTGCCATCAGAGTTTACCAGAGTTCATCCTGCACAAAGGATTATACAAGGTTACAGTATGCGTGGCACATTCACGCGCACACAGGTATGATTTCTGCTCAGCCTGTGCTACTTTCTAGTGGTTGTGGGAATTACATTTCAGTGTGTGTGTCTTTGTGTGTGCTGTTGACCTAAAAGGATTGTGTTTTCATATTCTTATCCATTATTTCCTGGAATCAAGCCCAGCTCTATCGCAACATAGATATGGCTCAGTTTTGGCTCAGACATGAACATACACACACACACACTCACACACTCATATGCTGGTAGGAACAGCTTAGGAGGGAAAGGAACAAAGAGGGCTTCCTTTAAGCTTTCCATGAGGCCCAACTTTCCTCTAAAAAATATTATGTCATATTATGTGTGCATGTGTGACTGAGATGAGTAACATGCCACAAATACACTGGTTCCTCAATTTAAACTGCATCCATTTATTTCTCATTCTTCATTCACCATCTGTTGGAATTTGAGCCATTCATGGGTGCATCACTCTTATTTCTGTTCTGAAATATTTAACCTGTTGAGTATGAGTATGAACTCTGAAACAAAATGAAGGGAAACAGAAAGGTTTATGAAGGGAAACGGGCTGCAGGTGTAGACAAGTGAATTGAAGGAAGGGCTGAGAGAAACTGGAGGAAACGCACCGATTCACCTGTTATAGGAGAACAAGCGAGTGTCCAAACAATGTTGGAAGTCATGGAAGTTTTCTTTTACACTGTCATTTAAATAGAACAAAGTTCTGCTTCCTTTAAATGTCTGGGACTATTACAAACTATTTCTGCTAGTCATATTTCTGTGATCATTATGTGGATTTTGTTATTTCACATGTCAATTTGTTCATAGCTGGAAACGTAGATATGTTTCTGAACTATCAGGCGAGTTCAGATGCATCAGTTACCACCACCTGAACTCTTAAGTTTCTGTCCCAGTCTTATGCTTTTACCCTGTTTTCTTTTCTAGTTCATCATTGTATAATTTTCTGACTGCACCTCTGCAAAATATTCACATACTTTTGTTTTTCATGGCTTAAGTTCCTCATTAGTTTAAATTTCTCTTTTTGGTGAAAAGCATTTCTTTGTAGGGATTATTTGTTTGATTGCATGCACTCTACTTACATAACGGTTGTGCATGATGCAGGGTAACCCTTCTGGAAAGTTCTTGATCTGGAGTGTGTATTTATGTGTGTGTTAACACTGCCTTCCTCAATTCCTAGCCCAGAGTTGTTTTTCTTGGCATGCGTGTAAAGAGTGAGTGTTGGAGTAGAGATCTACAGTTTGTTACCGAATCATTACCACAAATGCATTTTTACAGAGGTTGTTCTTGATTACATAATGTCTGTTTTTATATATTTTTCCCTGCATATTTGTACTGCTTTTCCCTTATTAAATATCAGATTGTGTGAAGAGACAGGAAAGGTCAGTGCTGATAGAGGAGGGAGACTTGAGATAAAGCTAGTTGGTATTTGAGCTGTGGCTGCTGTGGTCTAATTGCATGTCTCTTTTTGACCACTTAGCAGAATGTATTATCTCAACATCACATCAGCCCTGCTGGGTGTGGTCTTGGTTCCAGCCCAAAATATCATTAATTGAACCAGCAGCCACAACTCCTTAAATCAGCCGCCACTGCCATTTGGTGTTTTATCCTCTGGATCAAATAAGGTTGATAACCTTGGGAATGTTTAGTTTCAGCCACATTAAAGTAAGGTTATTTAGTGGTACACATTCTCAGGATCCTCTAATACACAGTGATTTCTTCTATGATGTTTTTTTATTCAGTATTCCACTGGGACTGGAATCCTGTGAGAGGAACAGGAAAAGACTGAATAAACTGATCAGCCAGCTTGGTCCTGGACTGTCCCATGAACTTCAGAGATCAATTGGGAGAAAAGTGGATTTTACCAAAGCTTAAATGACACTGTTGTGACTTTAAGCAGCTCTTTCTGTAGCAGACTACTGCACACTCAGTCCTACATCCTACTGTAGCTTCTCTCAGGCTTTTAACCATCAGTATACTGTAGCATAATGCTGCCTTTTGTACCTGTTACTCTACCAAATTATGCCTTGATATCTGCAGTGGCCCAATTTTGTATTCTTACATCTTTTGTTTGTGGATATGTGTTTGTTTTTGTGATTTTATTGTGTGTTTTTCATTTTGCAAATTTGTTATGAAACCAGACCTTTTTATAGAAGGAGTATTTTAGTGTACTATATTTACTGTCAGAGCTGTTATATAGCCTGTATGTACTTGTCTTGGTGTTACTGGGTCTACAGAATTATTTTCAATTTCCCCAATGTTTGATTCAAAGAAAAGTCTCAAACCCGACCTATTGGCCTTTAGAGTTGTAGCCCTTTTTTGCTTGGATATACATCTCCAAGGTTGAATAAACATTCAGACTTGTCTGATGCTGCATCACCAAACCTGGAGTCAGTGCCCTGCAGGTTTTTCTGGCACTAAAGGCAGAGCCGGTGGCCGCTGAACATCTGTACCTGATCTGGCAGAATGAGTCATTAGGGCTCATCTAAAAAAAAAGAAGAGTACTACAATCATATTGTTTTGTCTGATCCGAGTGATTTGCCACCTGCTGTCTCTCAGGATCAGACAGTTCCTTTCATCTGACAGTCAGAGAGATGGTTTGTTTGCTTTTCAGTGTCTGCCTCCTTGCTTGCCTGTTTTTGGGTGCTTTGGAGCGATCTTAGTACACATTAAAAACCAATACTGTAATTACCTGAGGACATTGTTGGTACTATTATGAGTCTTCATACTTGGCACACCAGCTTTTTTTTGTATGTTGACCACTTTGATATTATTGTTGATATTTGACCAAACTCAGCAGAAACACATAGCTCTCTGTTAAAGTCGTGTTTGCTTTGCTCAGTCACGCTGGCTGCAACTCAGACTGCAGAGAGCAGCTGGTGGAGAGACGTGCTGCTTTTCCTCTGTCTTTGATCTGCCTCTCTCTTCTTCTTTTGTCTATACTTTCCTCAGGCTGTTTCTTATTGTTCTGCTTTATTCATCCAGAACTCTAGCTACAGTGGACTATCACAGCAAATGCGTCTGTTCGTCAGTCGTACATCAAGCTGTTGCTCTTTTTTTTTTTTTGTTAGTGGAGATCGGATCAAAAGCCAAGCCACATTCCTAGTTGTTTTCATTGTTATTTGTTATGCAACACCATTTTTCTAATTATTTTTCTTACATTCTTCTGCGTAGGTTTCTGTCTGGGATTATTATGAATAGAAAAGAATTTTTGAAGCAGATAGGAAATGATGAAGATGAAAGTAATGGGCTTCTGGTTGTTTGTTCTTTCTTTACTTTGTGACATGTCCCTGTTTTTTTTTTGCATTTCCAGGAGGCGGTAGGGAGGGTTTGTCTAAAGGAGAGAGGACGGGATGTGTTGGTGTTGCAGAGGGTAACATCGGCAGTTACGTCACCCTCGGACCGGCCCTCACCTACATCGTCAGGGGGCATGTCCAGAGAGGAGGACTGCAACAAGAGGTCAGCCCTTTTACATAATGACAACCCGCCAAATGAACAGTAGTCAAAACATAATCATAGTATTTTGACATCTTGTTTTGTCTGCATCCACGCTGGGATCTCCGATTGCAACTACGCTTTGGTAGACGTTCAAATATCTGTATTGTGTGTGGTTAAGATAATGTATGCTCTAGCCTCTGACAGGGAGCAGGAAGAGAGAATGGCTTTTTGTTTTCTGCTGAAAGGGGGGAAAAAGATGACACCAAGACTCTTTCAGCACATAAGTCTGTGTTTTTAAGACCATATACTACTGTATATGTATACTGAGTTGCCTTTGAATACTTGTCAGTTTATCCCAAGGCCTGAGGCGCTCAACAGGGAGTGTCAGTGACAGGCAGGTTAAAGTGGGTGTGTGCGTGTGTATTTACAATTTACAGCATCTTCCGTAGCAATCAGTTCCCTGGCAGTGCTACTGTAGGAGCGGTCGGAGAGAGGGTTTTAATCTGTGTGGAGCTGGTAGCTGACAAGGGCAGACGGCAAGTGCAGGGCAGTGTATACCACCAAGAAAATCTCCTTCCTGGATATGCAAAGCTTAGCAGAGAGCTCAATGTTCGCAGGTGTTGAGATATGAAGATGACCTCTGAGCTAGCTACACTTGCCGAGGCAGAAGAGGATATAAATGATGATAGTGATGAAGATGATGACGAGGAAAGCTGTGAAGATGAAGACGGTAGGATTCTGGACACCTGCACATTTGATGTTCCCCATTTTCGCTACATCGATGACGAGGATGCAGAGGAAGAGGAGGAGAAAGGATGGAGGGACGGAGGTGGCTGCTCATGGTACTCTCGCTGTAGTGAGGAAAACTATTGGAACTCTTCGTCTTACAGATATGTGGTGGTGTCGGGAACGCCGCTCAAGATCTTGGAGCATCTGCTCAGTGACCTGCGACTGGATGACCAAAGAGGGGCACCAGAGAACAGGGAGAGCGGTAAGCTTGAAAACGCACACATGAACACACGTGTTTTTATGTCACTGAGTTCACACACACATCTGTGTCAGAGTTTCTGCAACGACATAAAAAAAAGAATGTAAGATATTAAGTGTTTGAATAAAATAAATGGTCTTCATGAGCGATTACTTTTTTTATTTAAACTTTAAAAGAAAATGATTTAAGTAAAACATCTGAAGTGCAGATTTAAAAGAAACTGCTTGCCACCTATGCAAATAAAAGCACCGCGCCTTCTTCTAAGGAATAATTTTTTTTACACCTGCACAAGTTAGAACACAGCCCGGCTTAGTTTCTAAGCTTCGCTGAATCGGGAGGTATGTGCTTCCCATCGGTGATAACATCTCGGTTTTCAAGCATGTGTGTGTGTGTGTGTGTGTGTGTGTGTGTGTGTGTGCGTGTGTGTGTGTGTGTGTTTGTGTGTGGTGTGGTGTGGGTGTCATCCCTTTGCACTGCATCAGGTTCATTCAGCCATGTCATTGGCTGTAAATATGAGGAACATTCAAGAAGTTAAATGCTCTGATGAGCTTGTGAAATGACTGCCTTGGGGGGATCTTAAGTATTTCCGCTGCAATTGATTTCCAAAGACTCTTAATAGAAATGTGTCATTTTTACGGTCCTCCCTCATACGCTGTATTTTTCTGGTATCTTAATGACACAACACTTCCAGTCCAAGGATACCATTTATAACACTGCCGTAAGTATAAACCATATAAAAACTAAGAGCATACAATCATTTTTCAAACATTTGCCAATCAGTTTATTGACCAGTGATTTCACTGCAAGTTTTAATGGTGCATTGTGAGGATATGAAAACGTTGTCATAATGCTGATTATGATATGATCTCAATCAATTTTCTAAACACAACCCTGGAAAGATCAATAGAAAGAAATGCTTGTTTGTAAATACAGATTAATTTCATTTAAGCATAATTGTTTTATTTTAATTACTTCAGTTGCATCACAGCCCCTAAGTCCACTTAAATTGTGCTTTTAATTACTCTGGGAGATGAAGGACGCAGCTTGGATTTGGTGAAACTCTGGCTTTGCCTGTTAGCATCGTTTCAAGACAAGGCCCCTTTATGTTTCAGCTCCGGCCTCAGCACTACCAGCTCCCAGCAGTCCACAGGGAGCCGTCGCAATGAATCGCAGGAAGCTAAAGGGGAAAGAAGGAAAAGATAAATGTGGGAGAGAACTGAGATGGTCTTTGTCAAGGAAGTTTGCCTGATATTTGTTCACTAAAGACAGTAAAACGGCAGTATAAGTGCAGAGTCTGTGTACATGTTTGGTTCTCCTTGTCTCAGCGTCTGATTGTGTTTCTGCTTTTCTGCTGTTTGTACCCTGAGGAAGCATGTACAGATATGGTGTAACATGCACGTGTGCGCGTCGGCCTCCGGGGGTGGTGCCGAGCATCATTGGGCCGTTTTAGCAGGTTTAGCTGTGCAGCATGTTGAACAGGCTCAAACACGCTTCCATGGAGAGAGGGGGCGATTACCCAAACACCCCCTCTCCATGTACACATAAAACATACACAGACACACATCACATACACATACACACAAAAAAACCTAAGCCGCAGATTAGCACGATTAGTTCAGCACACACACATTTTCTTCTTTTTTTCTTCCTCTCTCACAAGAGATAAAGTCCCCAAGGTCACAACTGAATGAGTTATTCATCAACATGCTGTGTGTGCGTGTCTGTGTGTGTCTGGATGTGTGTGTGCTGCAGCGTCTACGAGTGTATGAGTTTGACTTTGTGCGTGCCAGCGGGCAAACGCAGGGGGCATATGTTGAAGATGAAAATGGATATTTATCATCACAGAGAGCTGAGAGGGAGCAAGTATAGGAGGAGAGAAGTGGGGGTTATAATCAGCAAGAAGGAGCAAATGGAAAACAGGGATGTAGGGAAAGGGGGGTAAATGTGGCCAGTTGGGATGGAGAGAGCAAGAAATCCAAAAGGAAAGCAGGAGAAGGCCTGATATTTGATCAAAAAAGGGCTCCATATTAACTCACTGAGAAACGACTCTGGAAAGAGAAAGTGACAGTGAAGGAAGTCGGCAGCTCGGCCACGGTTAGACCTGCCGAAAAAGTTGTGTATATTTATAAAGTGAAGACAGTTGATCAAATATTAATGACACGGCCTGTGCTCAGTCTTCTATAATTGATTTCTTTGCTCTCTGCCTTACAGAGTCATATTTGGGTCACACATTTCCCAGGGAAAGAGTCCGACACCACACACACAAGCACACACAGAACCACCTCACACCACCAACAATGGCTCATTACCCATCTGCCACAAGCGCTTTTTATATTTGATTCTTACCCAATGATCACCTGCTGAGTCTCACACGCGCACACACACGCACACTCTTGCTATCTCTCTTGCACATTAGCCTGCTCTGCTCTATAATGGCTGTGATGACAACATTTTGGTTTACCTGTAAGAGCCCATAGTGTGTTTATGTAAAAGTCAGTCATTTTATTGGTACTGCTACTGTTATTTGTTTGTTTTATTGTTTATTTTATCATGTTATTGATTTTGCATCTCTTGTGTCCTACCTTTGCTTTGAAATGCTTAAATTTTGCCAGTGACTCTTTTAAACAGCTTTTTATTTTAAAGTTAGGTTTGGCTCGTCATACATGTAATAAACTGCTGTCAGAGTGCTCACAATTTGGGGAGTCAGGTAGTTCAAGGCCGGTAAGATACTGTAAACTAAAAGCTACTCAGAATGGGGCAAGGAGAAGAGATGATTTTGATTTGAACTTTTGGATTGTCATAGTGAGTACTGTACGGTAGATTTTTACACTGCATCACTTTTGCAAAAGACAGTTGCTCAGAAGGGGTTGGTGTAACATTTACTGTTAATACATAATGCTCTGCAGATGAAAAGGCTTTGACAAAAAAGAATAGTTGTCTGGTGCAGGATGTGTCTCTTTCTTGAACTGCCGGCATATCCAAGATTTGCCTTGTTTGAGATGGTAAAAACATTACTCCTTTCTTTACTTTTTTTTTTTTTAAAGTTTGGATTCTGATCGCTGTTCACTGCAGGTCAGGTCTTGACTATTGAGAAATAGTAAATTTAGCCCCACTTGAAAAGTAAACAAAATCTAAGGCTCAGCTCTTGAAAGGTTGAATCAATTGCTTGATGAACATGGTAAAGTTCCTAGAAAACAAGAAGAACTGCTCAATGTTTTTTAGAAGCATTCCACACAAATCATGGAGATGTGGATAGATAGGTAACCAAAGAAAAGAGATACACTGATAAGCTGCTTCATCAAAACTCTCATGGATTTCATGGAAAGGATTTATCAGATCATCAATGCCAAAATGTCATCTAACTGCTTGCAACTAAACTGTGGTTTGTTTTATGGACCTAGTTTTAAAAAAAACTTGATTAAGTTTGCATATTTGTGGTACAATAAATAATACAGTGGAAATAATTGAGATGATGATGGTCAGACTGCAGAACAATTTTCTTGTTAGGTAAGAGCCCTTATCATTGCCATGGATAAAACTGAGCTTACAGTGATCTAACAAAGTGGTTTCGGAGGGGAACTAGTTTTAGTGGAACAGGTCTTCTTACACTCAGATTGCTACTGTGTTAAAGATGATCAATGTATGTCTTATTATGACCAGTTCTGCATTATTGCAAGATCAAGCTCTTGATCCAAACCAGCCTTTTTCAATGTGCAGGTTGCTGTTTGGACATTTCTGTACAAGCCAATTTTGAATATAATAACATGCAGAAGATGGGAAGGAGAATGGAACCTCTAATACTGTGCACAGCTGCTTATACTGTAAATATTCTTGTCTAATTCACTTTTTTAGAGCTTGGTTTTTCTCTTCACCATCTCTTCAGGGACTTATCTGGCTGTCTTTGTTTTCCACCTGGTCCCCAGGTTTGATTCTGGGCAGGCACTATACAGCCAACTTCTCCAGCCAAGATATAATTGCATGAGAAGAGGAATCAAGCTGCCAGTTTGCGTGTCATTTAAGGGAAAACAGCAAAAAAAACATGTTAGGCAACAGATCTTAAACTGGAGTGTTGTGCTGTCATGTCTAGAGTCAGTTGATGACTGACTATGGATTTATCCACACAGCTTTACACATGATTTCCACTGCTTTTAAGCTACTGAAAGAATAATAAAACAGGAAAATTAGAAGATATTCTGAAGCGGGAAGGTCTGTTATTTTTTACATGCAAGTCATTGTTAAATTCTTAATTTGTCTGCAAAAAGTTAAAATCAAAGATCTTTTCTTCCTATAAACTCGTGGTTTGAATTTGTTTCAGAGTTTTGACCAGAAATCAAAAGCAAAGGAAGATAATCTCCAAATCCTGATAAGGAAAACATGCTTTTGACCAAATTGTCCATCACTGATGTGTTTTCTCTCTCTTTGTGTTTCAGAAATGCTGCTCGATGACTTTCTGTTGACCTACCTTGTGTTCATGTCCACTCATGACCTCTGTCAGGCGCTGTTGGGACAATATCCTTATCACATGCATGCAAACACAAGCATCATCGTACACATCTTTTTAGCTCTCCGGTTTCTCTTATTGTTTCCTTGACCCCTGTCACCTATAGCAGTCCCCGCTGCAGGGGCCAAGAAGAGGGCAAAGATGCCCTCTTCAGGAAGCGTAAGGTGCTGCAGCTGGTGTCCCACTGGAGCAGGCTTTATAAGGACTTCCTTAAGGAAGAGGAGCACATCAGGAGCTTTATGAAGGTAAGAGTAATGGTGTTTCACACTTTACTGATGTTCACTGTCTACATATAGGATGTCTCATGGGCTTGATCTTCATGTGCCCTTCCACACATCAGGAGAGTGTCATTTATCTTCATTTGTCTCCTTGCCGTGCTATTAAATGTTAAACATTGTCCTCTTGTAAGTTCTGCCTGAATGGACATCAAGATTTTCAACGGGGAGAGCTAAAAGTGTTTGGAGGGGGGCACTGGGGTTCTTCTCTGAGCTTTTTACTTTGAGTCTCACGTAAAGCTGAACATTTCAGCTTCTTTCCATGGGGTGGAGGGCTTGTTTTTATCCCACCCCTTTGACAAAAAGACCAAAAGCAGTTCTTTCATAGTGTTTGTTTATTATTGTTATTTATTTATTTGGATCTCCATTAGCTGCAGCTTTTCTTCCTGCAGTCCAACACATAATAAATGTAACATTACAAGAAACATAGGAGAAAAACCATAGGAGAATACATAAACATATACAGTACACATATATATCCATAAATCCACATATGCATGTTTTAAGTTATATGTATCTGCATACATATGCATACGATACATCATGAAATATAATAATATAATACAATAAATAAAACAGAAAAAAAAATCTTCACATAGTGTGTGATGTGAGGATTGAAAAGGACTAATTATAATCAGTTGTTTGTTATTCTGTGAGCATCATATCAAAATAATCACGACTCTTTGTGTATTTGCTGAAAGCAGCAAGTAAGATCAACAAACATCAATCCCCTCTTCCTTATGTGTATGAAAACAGCATCCATGTAGGAGATGGAGGGAATTATAGTGCATGTTTAGTGTCACGTTTCTGACTGCAGGTTTGCTTTTGTCCATCGTGCTCCTCCTGTTTTCGCATGTTAGGCTGAATGAGATTTTCAGGATGAGTCACTAGAAATGAGAGGAGCGCTGACACAAAACAAACACGCACATTCAGAACCGAGCATACTGTCACCAATCACTTTTCCCTATGTAACCTGACAGCCCCATTGCTCAGTGGCACGTTGCCATGGAAACCAAAGTGGTAGGGTTGGAAAGGGTATAATCTCCTATGGAGTGCGTAACCCAGGTGATAGTTGCCTAGTAACAGAGGGATGAGAAGGGAATTGGGATACAAGGCTACAGTGGGTCAATGACAGCGATAAGGGGGGGTG
>JAVQJG010209217.1:0-41789 GCA_036024015.1 Craterocephalus amniculus
TTTTAAAAAAATAATGTTTGGTTTTTTTTTTTCCAATTTTCCTTTTAGTTAAATTTTGCCATTAATTTTAAAGCTCCCCCCCCCCCCCCCACACACACACACCTTGATGTGTCACCTCCAAACTTAGCTGTTGGTGTTCTTGGAGAGATGTGTAGTTCCATTTGCTCTCCATACATAGTATCACAGCATCCAAACGGTCTGACCACACTTTATTCTACCAGCATGCATTTCATACGCTTGTTCAGATGCAGCGTAGCAAACTTTAAGTGGTGGTTTGACGTCCACTCGCAGGCCACGGTGGCTGGATGCACTGGTTTTTTCTACCTCCTAATTCCAGGTCTTTCTGAAAGTCGACACAGGGGTTCCTTGCTTTTTCGGACAGCTCTATTGATAATCCTTTTCACCTTTCATGTCAGATGTCTCAGGACCAGGACCTGGTGACAGCCCGTTTATGGTGAAATATTCTTTCCACTTAGTTTAGGAACTTGTTTGCTATCAGAATGTGTCACACAATTCACTTTCCCGCCTGTATGGAGACACCTTTTTATAGGCCACCAGTAAAACTAAACCAGCTGATATTAATTTGCACTGATAGGTTGCAGCTGGTTGCTTGGCTTTCCTTGGCTCTTTGAACTCCTTTTTCTTTGTGTATTCACTGCATTTTATGACACATGACTTAATTACAGTCTGAAATTTGAATTTGTTGTTTTGGTTTCTTTGTGAAGGTTAATTGCTTTGGTTGATAGCAATATTTTGTGAAGATTTCATGTCAAAGGCCCCATTAGAAATAAATGTATTTATGTGTTTACTGAGTTAATATTTTATGTTTTTATTTTCCAGCTGAATGCTGGAAGTAGAACCGGTTATGCAAATGTAACTGTGAAAAAATAATCTTGACTCCTGCAAACCGATGGCTCACATTCAGACGGTTGGAACAAACAACCTGCATAATTGTTCAGGTTTGAAAACTAATTGGAAATAAATTCAAAAATTTAAATTCTTCAGCCATTCATTGATCACATCATATAACTTGCATGATTATTTAGACACTATAAATGCTAAAAAAATATTTAACAAGTCTTGCAATCACATAAACTGCCTTTAAAGTATCTTTTGGGGAATCTATTGTTTATTTCAGCAAGATAATCCCCATGTTCTGCACAGAAAACTGTAATAAAAGAGCCTCGCTGCTAAACTGCTATTCACACATTATGGGAATAAAAAACAAAAATGAACAAAACAAAAAAAAAACTATTTATCCATGAAGGCAGTACATTTATTTCCCTAAAGCACAGCCATAAATAAGTAAGGTATATGCTTATGATTAAGTTTGGCTACAAAAACTGGAAGCTGAGGGGAATTTTTCATAGATTTTTAAGGCAATAACAAACAGCAGACTTAGGTTGAATATTTTATTCCTGTTGATATTTGCATATCAATGTACTTTAGTCTCAAACTCCGGTAAGTAAGAGGTCAGCTTCAGTGCGCTTAACAGCAACCAAGAAGCCCTACAGCTGTGTGTCAAAGACTTTGCCTCGACTTGCAGAATCTTCTGAAAACATTACCTCAGTGTTAGATAACGTCCTCAACTTCTCTCCACAACCTTCTGCACACTGCTCGCCGATTAACTGCTCTCTGATTAATTAGCACAATTACCTCCGTGTGTGCCAATGGATGTCTTATCAACCTTTGTCAGGCCTTAAACTGTAAATTAATTAACACCCGCTCTCTTGTCATTTCTTAATTACCTTAGTCCCAGCAGGAATTCTGGGAACGCCTGCGTCAGCGCCTCATGTTTATTAGGATTTTTATTGCAGGCTCATTGGTTCACTGGACAGGATATGATGATATGCAGCTCGCCCTCTGATGAGGCGATGATGGGAAGTACAGAGCGACTCTTCACATGGAAGCTCGGTTCGAAACTTTCTTTTCCTCCATTGCTGAAGGTGACATGTGGCTTTGTGAGAGCTTCATAAACAGACTAGAGCAATCATCTCAGGCACTCTGATCTGGGTGTAGTTTCATGCATCTTAAAGGGATGGAAGGGCAGGATGACAGGATCTTTCAGGTTCTTGGAAAGCAATAAGAAAAGGCGTTGTTTTAAAAGAGATTTTTATTAAAAGTCATCTTTGATGTGATGGTTTGGAGGTACTCTGAAGCAAGCTTCACACCTGCAGATCACTGTCAAAGAAATAAACAGCAATGAATGCACGGGGAAGAAATGTAAGCATTTGTAAATATTCAGGAATTCCAGGAAGAGGTTACTGAGTGTTTGTCAAAAGTTTTTAATATAAATAAATCCTCTAAATGTTAAATGTATCCAGCTGAATTTGAATAAACACAGAAGGGATCAGAGCCTGACCAATATGGAATTTTTGGAACGAATGCCAATAGAAATATTGGGGGCTTTAAACAGCTGATAAATAATATATCAGCAGGTATTTGATATATCGACCAATATATTATTGGGATTATTAAATACTTTGAATAAGGGGGATCGAACCATACGCCAGTGGATGTCTTTCTTTTTTTTAATGTATGTATTAGTCAACAAATATTAAAAGCAACTGAATCCTTTTAATTCAAAAAAGTTTACCACACTGCGTCTTAAAAGTTTAAGTTTTACTTTAGTGGGTTAAATATGCATTTAACTGTATCAGACAATGTTGATGGGAGTCTCTGGAAGAGATTCCCATTAACATTAATACATGTTTGATTTTTAAATGACTCATTTTATTGTGTTATTCTGGGACATCTCTTTAGACACTTGCAGAAAAAAACACATGAGAAGCAGCCACTGAAATAAGTGCTTCTTATATGATTTAGATTGCCACAGCAGTCTTGTAGACGTCTGCAGTGTCTGCCCTCATATAGCCGATGCTCATTCCAGACAAAACTCCAAAAAAAGAATAACGAAAAAGTAGAATTTCAAATATCTGACAGTACATTGGTCGGCCCTTAGTATGGATGCTCCTTCTTTCAGAGTTTAGATAACAGGACTTTCACACTGAATTGATCTAGAAAATATGAGTATAAATGACCAAAGTCAAACTTTGTGTATCTCTGGGAACCACAGAGGTATCGAAACTGAAAACAGTTTCTCTGTAGAGATGTATAAGCTTTCTGTGTTCACCACTCAGTTATTCTGGGTTTTCGTCCTGCAGCTTACCTGCTACTGTTTGTCACAGCAGTGGAAGCGCAAATCATTCAGGGAGGAGTCGTCCAGGGCGTACTGGTAATCTTCCATCTTGGTTTCGATGCCGCAGATGCCTCCGTTGCTGCATTCCTGGCTCCAGTAGCCGTAGTCGCCCCAGGTCATGCCGGGCCCCTCCAGCATGGGGTTGCTGCTGCAGCGGAACTTGATGTTGTTTACAGCCGTGTCGTCCCCAAAAAGACCCTGATGGGACTCCACACGAATCTGGAAAGATGTGAGCACGCCGGTGGGGCAGTACTGAGGATGGGACCACTCACCAAAGCTGGAAAAACAGAGATCAGATGGGAAAAAGTCTCAGGCGTAGCTTCAATTCAATTCCATGTAACTCCAAATTATTCTATATAGTACGTTAAAACCAACTTCAGTCAACCAAAGCGCTTCAGAATAACAACAATTAAACAAATGTCAACAAACAGGAAAAGACAAATAAATAAAACAGATGGAATAAACATCACAACAACAAACCAAGGCAAAACTCTGGGCTGGCAGCATCAATAAAATTTTAAAGTGAATGCAAAGCAGGCGGGGAGCCAGTGCAAGCAGCACAAAACGGCGGAGATGTCCTCATGTCTCTTTGTTTTAATAAGTAGCTGCAGCTCATTGTACATGTGCACTCTGAATGGATCCAACCCAGCATTCAAGGCATGAAACAGAGGCTCCTTTTTCTCTCTCGCTTTGATGGGAAACTGCAAGTCTCCCACTTCCAGCTGCTTCTACAGTAAATAATATCCTTCATAGTAGATCACTTCAAACACTGCTAATGGCTCATTCAAATTAAAACTATGGCAAGAAAAAAGGGAGACAATGAATTCAAAATTCGCCTGATTTACACAGATGAGTAAATCCATCACAACAAACCCCCACTTACACACAATTTACCAACAATACACTGGGATGTTTTCTGCACCTTATGCTGAGTTCTGCTGCTATTATATTGTCCTACATTAGCAGCTTCTATTCTATTTAGGTATTTTTGATATATTGTCTTTAACTTTACTTTGTTTTATCTATTTATTTATAACTATTGTTTTAAAGCTTCACACACTGAGACACAAATATCTCCATTTCCTGCTATCACATCATTGGTGGAATGACAATGAGGTTGAGAATGAGATTTATATTTGTATTTCAGAAAAAAACACAACAAAAAGAAGCTGATTGCTTCACTCCAGCTGCCAGTCAGTAGTTTTCTGGACAGCTGCTACCTTAGTCATACTTTCACACAGAGGCGGGGACAGCTCTAATTCTGCTCTTTGATTGGACTGGTAATTACTGCTGTGTATGTCCACATGTGGGATTATCTGAAGCATCATGAAGTCATTTGTGATTGTATTCCTTTTAAAATACTCGTGAAATATTCCAAAGGGCACAAATGCCCCCTGTTATATCCACCCTAAATAACCCAATAGATTCTATTGGGTTATTTAAGATCCATAATCCAATAACTCGTTCATCCAGAAGTGAAAGAAGGTGAGAGACAGGTTGTTTAAATGCCAGCATCACCACCCAAATCTTCTCCTCTTTAAATAAAAACAACTTTAAAATGATCAAATTAGACATTCTCACATGAAATGGGAAAGTATTGGGGTGTTTTGCTGCTGCTTACTAGCCAGTGTGGGATTCGATGTAATAGAGGAAGCTTCGGTCTCCATCTTTGGCGCAGATGAGGCGGATTCCATTCAGGGCGGTGTCGTCCCCCCCATACTGGTTAGTCTCCACCTGAGGAAACAGGAGAAAGTTCCCAGAGGCAGAAACAGCTGGTTATCTTGTTCTGATGGTATCTGTAGCAGGTCATATGTGTGCATCTCTGACTGAAAGCTGCAGATTAGAGAACATCATACTCATGTAAAGCCTGCTACACTGAACAAAATGCTTCTTTATTTTGGATAAAAAAAATCTACATCATGCAACTTTTTATTCATTGAATGTTACCCTGAGACTGAATCCAACAGCAAAGAAGTTTTCAGGACACATCTCTGGCCAGGTCCAGTCTCCAAACCTCTCTCCGTTGGTCACAGTCAGCATTGATCTGTACTGCCTGCTGTTGAAGGCCACACCAGCTCGCTGCATAAAGACCTTCTCCTCGCAGAAGCCGCCGGACAGCCCAGCCAGCAAGGCCACGGCCACAAGCAGACTCGCCATGTTGACAGCAGAGTGGGAGAAATGCCAACTACCAAGTTAGGAAGTTGCTTTTAGCCGCCAGCTTTTAAAGCGTCCCTGTTTATTCTGAAATGAATCATTTACAGTCACATCACAGAGCGGCGTGGGAATGGAACAGCTGGTGGTGGAAGACTGAAAGATTTCTTAACACGGAGAATCTGCTGTGCAGCTTTTAGCGATATTCTCCAACTCAGTGGCAGATCTGAGCCGCAGAGCAGCAAATCTCCAGGCCTCTTTATAAAACACGTCCTCAGGTCGAGTTCCAGCAGCAACCGGAGCTCCGCTGCAGGGAAGTTCTTACAACTGATGTTACAAAAGCAGAAAGAAAAGGAAATACAAACATTGATTTGTGCTGAACGTTTTCCTCCCCCTGCGTATTTCTACTTCTCTTTGGGTTTTTGTCCTGAAACTTTTTACAGCCAGCCCACTTTGTCTCCACTGGACACTGCTAACTGGGATCAAGTTCATATTTAGGATCCTTTCCAATGTCTCCACTGACAGCTCTGTTTTGTGTGAATTTGCAAAGTGCAGCAGGTCATATAGTCGCACTATGTGAGGAGTCGAGTCTGCTCTGTCCCCTTTCTCATGGAATGCATTTCCAGTCTAATCTGTCATCCAGAGGTCTCTACCAGTGAGCCTCAACCCCAGACCCCCCTCCTGGGTGAGTCTTTGTAAGCTGGGTGAGTTAACTGGGCACTTTGAATGGTGGATCATCAAAAGATAATAAGTTCAGAGCTATTCTGGACCAGTTTGCCATGGGAGATCCCACCAAGGTTAAATGGCCTAAACAATGCAGCAACTGGGAGTCCTGGGACACCAAACTCTCTATCATGAGCCAGTTTAGGAGGGGACCTGAATCTAACTGTATGAGGTCTGTCCTACCAGGAAGCAGCCCGAGGGAAGACCCAGGTCTCACTATATGAGATTATATATTGAATTTGAAGCCCTCAGTCACCGCAGTAGATGGATGGAGCATTGCTGATGGTATCAAATGAAGATGGCCGACTCTGTAAAGATGTAGCCACTTTTCTCTAAGCGGCCATGACTCAGCTGTCAGAGGCCGAAAAGCTAAACGTCTGGCAAATGCTAGAACTGAGCAGAAACACTGGCCTCTGCAGGATGTATGAAGACATGCTGAGGAGGGCAGCAGGTGGTTGCACAGGTGGGCCCCTGAGCAAGGCCCTATAAGTCAGACACATGGCTCTAATGCAGAACCTAATTTCCTGATTGGGATTAAAGTAAAAGTATAAGTAATCCTAATATAAAAATTTGGGGAATAAAGTTTCAGTAGCATGTTTGTTTTTTTGGTGGGTTTTCTTCTCAAAGTCAATAAACAACCAAACTTTGATCCTTTATTATGTTAAAGAGCCGCTTGTCCTTCACAACCATCGTCATGGCAAGATCCTCTGGGTCCAGAGTTCCCAAAAGACGCTTCGCTTTTCCATATAAAGTGAAATAAATTTCCTGGTGCATTAAGATAATGTGATGATTTTCTGAATTCTTCACTTGGTAAAAAAGTAGATTTTGATGAACCAGTGCGGTCAGCAATAATCCATTGTATCGTGTGTGGTTTACTTCTTACATGGATGGTTGTTTTTATGAAATTATAATAGCTGGTAATAAATTTATTAGGTAGGAAATTTAATGTGGAGCAGGTTCATCAGTTTGACCTTTTATAGTTGTAACTTTTGAGTATGTATTTGTTTACCTGCAGACAGAAAAGGTCAGATCTGGTACAATGCATCTTTTCCCCATAGATTAGTGCTTTTCCTGCCTGTTCCCCGACTAAAAGAAATAGATGAACATGAAATGAATGTTTCAATCACCTGATATAAAAAAAGGATAGGCAAAGTAAATGTGAGCATCTATAATTGTTACTCTTCAATAAAATGATGAGTTCATGTATAATCCAATATAATAAGAGACTTTTTCTTTGTTGTTTTCTCCGACAGTGTTCTGACTGAGCAGTGCAACACTGTTATCCAAGGACTCATGAAATTATTACTCTTGCCTTATTCTGTGGCTCGCAGGGAACATGCTGTCCTTTACCTTGGAGGGGAATAAATACCAAAAAAGAAGGAAAATACAAAATGATGGCTTCACTTAATAAAACACTATAAAGTGGTAGAATGTTAAACTTGACCCTCATAACATCCTCATGCCCCCTTTTATTTTACTTTTTCTTTCAGCTTTTTCTCTTGGAAAAAGTGAAAAGATAATTGACGTAATTGTGAATAATGAAAATTTAAGAAAAAATGAAAGTCCTTCAGTACTTCATCTGAAACTGGTTAACACACACAACCTTAGAGAGCAAAAAAGAAAACCTGCAAAGGCAGTCAAAATGTACTTTTAAGCTCATGATTATGAGGGAAGCAAAGCTACGATTACCTAGCACCGCAGAATGACACTGAGACACAAAGATCCAGATCAGTCAGTTTACATCTGACATATAGCAGGATAAAGGAGATCATCACATTTCCATGGCTATCTATTTTATTTCAAGGATATGACATGTAATGTCATTAAGACACAGGGATCAAAGGGTTCATATTCCTTCTCTGGAATTAACTCCAGAAACTGATTAAAACACCATCAGTTTACATTATAAACAGAAGGTTTATAGAATATTTCTAGTACCGTTGCCAAAATTTATGCAAATTACTCAAGTTGGCAAAACTTAAATTTTTCTTGACTTTTTCAAGGCAGCAAGTTTGCATGTTTTTTTAAGTAGCCAGCAGTTAGAATTTACAATGTAGTCCGGTTACTTACTGTAACTCAAACATCATAGATTTAACAAACATACCCACACAGACTCAGTTTCATCCCTCCAAAGTCTGTTGACTAAATGTCATCCAAATCCTCACACATTTCCACGTGCATCATCAAAACAAATAAAATATTCCTCTTACTGAACATTTTCACTGATTTCTAATTCAGAATGAGTTTTCTGCTGCGTCGCACAAGCCAAGACTCACAGAGTTCAAGGCTTGGTCTGAAAATACTGTCACAGCAAAAGAAAGCCAAAATCGCTACAGTTTTTTACTTTCAAGGTTTAAAGACCTAAAATTTAGTCCTCAGAATCTCGACACTCCTCCGTATTAAAAAGTCTGTGGCAGCTCTCTCATCCATCACTGTGAACATAATTAGATTCAGACAGCAGCCAAATAAATCCAGCAGAGAACAGAGGCAGTTTGGAGCCGCTGCCATTAAAACACAAAACCAGGCGCAACAGACATTATTTACTGACCAGCAAATATCTGCCCACCAGCTTCTCCTAACTGATGATGCAAATGTGCCAGTGATCACAGAGACAGCTGGATGAAGGCTTAATTAATGTACAAGATGATATCATGCATCTTCCCTCCTGCATGTGGACGTATTTCAGCCTTAGGAGTAGTTTTCTATTCGCCTTCATGTATTTCATGTGTACATGAAGCAAAAAGCTGTAAATCATCTGCATGGTTTGATATATTATTAGAAAAAATAAACAGAGAAAATGTGTAAAACTTGGTCACAAGAAATTTAATCAAGACTAGAGCCATGCCTCTAACTATCTCATATCTTGAGGTTATAAAGCTCATTCTTATACGAGAAGTTAATTTTTCTTATCTTGATCAATCCACCTGTTGTTTGATTGAAATAATCACTTATTGTGTGATAAGTTCCAGGTGCATTAATTTGCTCAGATGTGAGCTCTGTAATGACAGAGAATATTAATATTCTTAATTGATAATAATTATCATTAATTACTAATATCATCGATAACCATTAGGCCTATTAAGAATAATTATTACGATAAATCATGCAATCAGATGAAAAGCCACGGTGACTGACTTCGAGTTCAGATACCTCGCTTTCTGGAACGGATGACTCGGAGTTTCCCTCAACTCAGGGTTAACAAACTCAGAGTTCGCCACATAACCTGCTTTCTGGAATACCCCCCTGGTGTTCTCTGAGCACAACAATGTACTGAAAACTGAGATCACTGGGAACATTAACGCCATCAAAGCTGCTTCAAATATGTTTGGCTCTTATCAGCCTCATGATGGTGTACAGATTTATAAAAATGTGAGAATTTGGCTGGAAATTGCAAATGAAAACAAAAGAAAGAGAAAAAGTGAGGTTTAACAGTGAAGAACTCAGATTTTATTTTAAATATCTGCTGCCACCTGCTGGGGCAACATCATAATCACAATATCTCCAAACTATAAAAATTGGACTTTTATCTGCATAGCTGAATGGATAAAAGAGAAACGTGAACTCATGACTGTCCAGCTTCAGTCAGACACGTTAAACCAGATGCAGCCACACATCCTGGAGCCATTTCTGACTCAGAGCTGAATTTTAACATTAAATCATTAAAGCAGGAACCAGATCAGCCTTTTACCACCTGAAGATTATAACATGACTCAGGAGAATTATGGAAAAACTTGTGTTCATGTGTCTAGCTTCTCATTGCAAAGAAGCAAAACGGGAACATATCACTCCTGTTCTCAGATATCTACTCTTGAAGTCTGATCCAAACTGTAGTTCAGCTTAATCAGGCCGAAAACCTTTTATTTGTCACTTCTAATCTAGGTTTTGTTTGTTTTGATTACCATTAATGTGTTAGCTTGACTGCATAAACAGCTCACATGTATTCTGTTGTCTGTTTCTCTGTAATTTAGCTTAGTGTTTATATTTAATTTCTCTTAATTCCTTAATGCATCTTGCTTTAAATGTTTTATGGAAAGCACTTAAGAGTTCTCTTGTACATGAAATGTTCTATTCAAATCAGCCTGTTTTGTTGTTCTAATCAATGCTAAAAAAGCTTTTTTTTTAGCAGATTTGTTTTTTTTTTATTTAAAAAAAATCAAAAATCACTTTAACTTTAACAAAACCAAGTTAAAATTTTGCAAAACAAACTGTTTTAGTTTGAATAGTTTTTTCAATCTAACAAACAAGACAAGAGCTCACATTTATCCTACAGAAGTTATTTTAATAAACACTGATGTCAAAGGAAAAGTTTCCTCTGAGAGGAAGCAACCAGCTTCTCCAGAAGCAGCAATGCTTCATTAAACTACTAAGACATAAAACTGGAATGACGTAACATGGAAAGAAAAAACAAAAAAAAGGGATCATAACTGCAGAAAGAAGACTGAACAGCAGAATACAATAATTTGTGCAACAGCAAATACAGTTTAAATATGTACAAGAATATCTTTTAATGAACATTCAACAACGGCTTCAACTACTTAGACTATGAGGAATTCACCATCTGGAGGTAAACTTATGTTTTCAGCTTTATTCAGTTGGCGTTGGTTGTTCCAGTAAGTGCTGCGCTGATGGAAGATTCCTCTAAATAAACCTTCGCTAGTATTCAAGTGTGTGAAAATGTTGAGAAATGCCGATGCATTACCTCCAATGTTAAAGAAACTACAGCGGATATCACCCGGCAGCCCGCCTTCGGCTCAGAAACTCAAAGCTGCCGTCGGAAATGAAGAGCGTGAGCAGCAGCGGATTTAGAAAAATACTGCGGACAGTATTTCAATCAGTGTTGTGTTCTTAAGACAAACCAGTCTTAAATGGGGGATTTAGTGGAATGTTGCAGACCAAACCTATAAGCTAATTACAGTATGTTAAACTTCTTCTATCCTACTATAACCCCACCAGGTTCTCCAGAGCTACTGTACAGGCTGCAGCATCAACGTCACAGTCACGCAGAGAACAACAAGAAAACAAACTGTTACCAAGCTGAAACTTTGACCTGAACATGGAAAATAGCTTCCAGTTGATTTTAATCACCACTCAAAAGGCTAAAATCCCACATTTCTGTAACAATGTCGTTTAGTTTTCTCTAAATACTTTAACCATCTAATATCGAGCATGCTCCGAGACCAGATTTTAGAAAAGCAAGGCTTGTGACTAAAAGGTTGCTGGTTCAAATTCTGAAAAGTGGCTGAAGAGGAAAAGAAAAAGGAAAAAAAACAAACTTGTATTAATCAGAGCAGATCTAGAATAAGGCCTGTCTTTCCACATCACGTTTTAGAACTCTTCCTCCCTCTTTAGGGATCACCATAAAAATCTTCTTTATAAAAGAAACATACATTTTGTACAGGTATTTACAAAAAGAGGGAAGGGGAAACCAAGGCATTTAGTGTTTGGATTCTACCAATATCCACAAAAACGACGTTCTACGTCCCTCAGTCCCACATTCACTTGGAGTGCTGTTTTATTAATTAGTATTTTATATTATTCTTTTTCTGTGTTCACTCTCTCAGGGTGTGATGTGTCCTGGGCCAGCCCAAGTCCCTGAGTTTGTAGTCTTTCAGCTTTCAGGCTTCAGCTTGACAACTCAACTGGAGTCTGAATCACTGGTGTCCGAGGAGGAGGATGAGGAGGATGAGGAAGAGGAGTCTGAGCTGGAGCTGCTGCCACTGAGGCGTGAGGGCTGGGCTTGACTCTCCACAGCGCTGGGTTTCTCCACTGAAGGAGAGATGGAAAACACATTTTACTAAAGCAAAAAGGCTTCAGTTTCTCATTTCAAGTTGCTGTGTTACATCCCGGAACACGGTTTGTTTACTTGTTTGAGCTTTTTTTTTAATTCATTTTCTCCCTCTAAATAAAACTTGATTCCCTACAGACTGTTTTCTAGACACATATTGTCACTGTCCAATGTAAAAAAAAAAACATGCATCTCCAATGAGAGCTCATTGGAGATGCATGTTTTTCATTGGACAGCAACAATATGAAATTGACACTTTAACATTTTAAGTGATGTTAAAATACAAGATTCTCATATGATGAATGTGTCCATGACGTGTCAGCCATTTACACTACGGCTGCATGTGTGCAGATTTATCACTATCTCACAAATATCACTGTCTACCCATTAATGATTTCAACTTCTTATAAAATCTCTACTTCTTCAACCTGTTTCTGATCTATTTTCTCCCAATAATTAAACTATTTTCTACAGAATGGGTTTTCTAGTCATACGTGAAACTAATACTTTTACATGTTTGTATCACAGTTAGTTCAGTTTTGGCATTGCTCCGTTTTTCTCCCTCTCATTAAAACAAACAGAGAATTACAAGCGGACGTAAGAGGCATGTACACTGAGGATCATTTCTACATGACACTGGGAATGTGTGTTCTCATGCACGCTTATGGGAAAACAATCATAACCCGCCTGACATGATCCCAATGAAATTGTGAGATCGGATCAGACTCTTCTAACTGATACATTTACATCAAGTCTTCTTATTCTGATCTTTGAATCCAAATGCTGGTGTTCCTGTAAACATGGCTACAGTTGATAAGTGATACGAAGATCCTGAATATATGCAGGGTGCAGCTGTGAAGAATCAACCCAACAAGCAAGATGGAAAAACGACTGTCCATGTCTTTCTCCAGGGAAAAAACAGGCTTTTTCTTTTTCTATGAATGACTGCTGGTATGGAACCAGATTCTCAGAGCACGCATGTCATATTCAAACATTTCAGCGTAGAAGTGGATTTAGTATATGTGGAGATGCTGCAGCATGCCAACAAAAACCATTTGAAAAATCTAGAGGAGATAGCCAGGAGTCTTCATTTTCAAAAAGCTGCTGCAAACATTTCCATGTTCAAATCATTTTTAAATAACTGCATACGTACAGACATTTCTGTCAGTAAAGTTTCTCTCCAAGCCTTTTCTATGAGACCCACCCTGCCCCTCACCAGGGGAGTTTATACCGAACGCGTTTTCTGTCTTGTCCTCATTTGCATTTCCTGAACTCAAGATACGAGCCTCCTGGTAATACTTTGTGGTCATGTGCCTCCGAGCAGTGCTCCCAAGGTCCATGACTTTTCACTGGAACTGCTGTAAAATGACTAAACCGGAGGGACTGGGACTTCTTGTAGGACAGACTACTGCCACTTATTTTTCATTAATTCATTTACTCTGGTTGAATTAAAAGTTCAGAAAACTGTTAACGGTGCAACAATTTAAAAAACAAACGTAAGCAACAAGGAGAAGCCATGAGTGCAGGCTGACCTTTGGGTTTGGTGGGTTTCTTTACTGAATTGAGCTGTCCACTGACATCCTGCAGCCTCCTCTCAAGCTCCCTCCTCTTCTCCAATGTCAGCTCCTCTTTAGACATGCCAATGCTGCCTTTCTTTCCTGCTGTGAGGCAAAGATGACGAGACGAGGTAAGGTAATGAACTGTGTATATGAGGCGTAATGCAAGTCAGATGATGTTAGAATAAAGATTTGAGAGGAGAGCGGTTGTGGAACATCTTTCTCTTTAGTCACTTGGAGCAAAAAGACGTTAGTGATCCCTGGGTTATTCACTATTTAAATATTTAAATAGAAAAGGCTGAAACACAAGCTAGAGATGAGAAAATGCAGGTGGTGAAGATAACCGCTGTAGAGACTTCAGCACAGAAATGTGTTTGTTACAGTTTTTCTTCTCTACCAGCTGGGTTGCATGACTGGTGGTGACAAATTGACCCCACAAAAAAGTCAATAAGTTGTCTGTGAGAAGAGAAAAACATCCAGGACACGAGTAAACACATGCACACATGGTTACATCTACCTTGTTCACCATACGGCTTGCGGGGCTTCTTCCTCAGACATGTCATGACGTAGCGCTCCAGCTCCTTCAGAGTGGACGGCTTCAGCGTTTCAAAGTCGATCTCGATCTCCTCCGGGTTGGTGTCCCTCAGCGACGGCTCCCTGGACTGGATGATGTGGACCACGCGGCCCAGCTTCTCGCCGGGGAGCTTGTTAATGTCGAGGCTGAGCTGCCGCTTCTCATCATACGTCATGGGGACAATCTCCTCCTCTTCCTCCGAGTCGTAGTGAGGAAGCATGGATGTGGCCACTTGGGGGTAAAAAGGCTTTTTTGTGGTCCTGAGAAAAAAAGAAAAATCTCAAATCAAATTGAAGGCAGCCACTATGGACCGTTTTATGTCTTGTACTTTATTTACACAAAACTTCTTTACTTATAAACTTCTACAACATCCTGCAGCGGATCATTTCTACCACCTACTTGCTGTTCTTGTTGCTCTTCTTGCCTTGTCCTTTCTTTGCCTGGGAGCCTCCTGCTTTGGCTGACTTGCTCTTCAGCATATTCCCCGGCATCTTCCACTCCTCAGAGCCCGCTCGGCTTCTCCCGCCTCGACTGTGTTTGTCCAGCTTCTTCTTCTTCTTCTTCTCCTTTTTGTCCTTCTTCTCTTTCTTCTTCTTGGGCTTGATGATGGGGCCTTGTGAGAGGGCGGCGAGCTGCTCGTGCACGGCTCGCAGCTGGAGGAAGATTTTTTTTTTTTTTTTTATAAAACATGTTATTTGTTGTAAAAAGAAAAAACACAACATACCATGAAGAGAACTTACTTGTGTGCACACCTGGTCCTGTAACTCTGCCAAACGATGGGCTCGCTCTTCCTCGCTGTCCGAGCTGGGGCTACTCTCGCTCTCCTCGCTCTCACTGCTGGGTTCGCTCTCCGAGGTGGAGGATGAAGAGGAGGAGGAAGAGGAAGAGGAGGAGGAGGATGATGTTGGATGTCCGCTGATGGGCATGACTGTGTGTTCCATCGGTGGCTCATCTGGCATCTTGGCAAACCGGAACTCAAACACGTCCTGCGGCACAAAATCAGCCCAAATAAAAACCAAAGCTTCCAGCTGTCTTTAAACGGCGTAATCCTGCCTCTGCTGGTGGGAGAGTGAATTAAAAAAGCTGAACTCACTTGAAGCTTGCGTGCCATCCCTACCACGTCATGATCAGGGGGATTGTACTTGTAGCAGTTGGAGAACATCAGTCTGACATCGCTGGCAAACTGCTGAGCATCTCGATACTCACGACAGTCCATCTTCCTCTGAATGAGAGTTTGGGGAAGAAACGGTTACTGCTTCAGTCAAAAAGGCCAACTTGAGAAAAAATTATTAATGATGTCAATTAATGACAAGGTATTAATGCTGTGATCATGGATGGGCTGGCCCCCGGAGTGGTTGGAGCCCTAAGATATCCCTTCCTGACTGCAGCTTCAAGCCAGATTTTGATTTTACTACATTCACTTAAGAAGAAACTTGGATTTTATGTTACATATAGAATAGGAGGGAAAAAGAGGGGTAAATGCGTCAGTTTCTTTTCTGTGTTTGTGTAACCGTTTGAGACGGAGACTACAGGGAAGTTTGTGCTTTTATGATATGTGTGAAGATTTTTATGTAAAAAAACTTTAAACATAAAGTATATATCAACTTACATAAATATTATATATAAATAAAGTTTCAAGTTTGATAAAAATTTGTGTTTTGCTTTTCTTTCGTTATTAATGAGACTGAGAATTGCTTCTGTTTATTAATTTGGGTTTTGTTTTGTTATTTATTTCTTCCAGTTCCAGTGAAAATACTTTAGATGTGAAGGTTTATTGATCTTTGAAAGAGTATAATGGTCTTATGAAGGTATTATCATATCAGTTGAAAACGTTGTTTATCAGAATAATCTGAGACAATGAATGGCACAGTAAAAATCATTCTACCTTTATGGTGCTGAGATCCATGGGACACTTGATGATGTCATGATAGTCGTGCAGACCCAGTGCAGCTGCGTCCACAGGTGTGTAGAAAGGCCAGGCGTAAGCAGCGTGTTTCTTGGACAGCATGTCTTTCAGCAGCCCGCTGCAGTACCTCAACTGGGGGCTTAGTTTGCCTTTCTTGGAGGGCTGCGCCTGGATAGCGTCAGGCAAATCCTTCTTGGGAGGTTTGATGGGGCGCCCGCTGCCCACCCTGCGTCCAGTACCAGCCATCATGGGCTGGAGGAGGACAGGCCCCCCAGGGCTCCGGACCAGACCCATCCCCGGTGGGGCCTCTAAGCTCATGCCTATTGAAGAGATTGTGTGCATGGAGGTGTCGTGGACTTGGCCACCATGTCCTCCTTTCCCCAAGCCCACCATGTGTGCGGCTCCTGACATGCCCACGGTGAAGCCCATGGTGGAGGGGGTGGTGGTGTCAGCTTTACGTTTTACACCTTTCTTCTACAGAGAGAAAATGAAGGTTGAAAATCACATTACTTATGCTTTACATCTACTAATACAACTTTAACACATTACTTTCATGTTTTTATGCATGTACCTTGGTTGTGGGCTGTGTGGGGGGCAGACCCATAATGTTAGCTGGTGGCAGGCTTTTTGTTAAAACGGTCTGGGGGGAGTTGGCCAGCATGGACTCTCCTGTGTCCGAAGAAGAGGGCGAGTAGGCTGACTGGGACACTGCTGGCACCTGCTGAGCCCGCGATGCTGCACACAGAATGGAAATCCAACTTCAGAAACACAAAGTTACCACAGAAAAAGGCAAGAAATTATTTTTTTCCTGCTAAATAAAAAGCATGTTTAATCCTGTTTTTCTTCTCCTGAAGGATGACATGATGTATGAATACTCCTCCATAACCATGTTATAAAGAAAACTGCAGCAAAACATACTGAAACGAGGCCAAGGCCTGATCTCAATTCATTATCTTATCCCTGCCATCTGACCTCAGGGTCACAAAGCAGTGGCCATCCAGATGTCCAAATGTCCCCCTACACCCCCTCTGGTTATTGATAATCTGTGATATCAATGATAGTGATCATTTTCTCACTGATCCTTAAACAAAAAGGAACACTTTCCCTCTGAAAAACAGAAAGGTGAGACCAAGTGCAAGGGCGAATTAAGAGGAGGAACTGAGACTGGCCTATAAATGAGTTGAATTAAAACACAGGCATAAGAAAAAGTTTGACGTGATTTAAACTGGAACAAAAGCATAGACAACTCCAATTAAATACAAACAACACATCATCACACTCCGGACACTCACTGCTGGATTTGCGTCCTCTTCCTCTGCTGTTTTTGCTCCGAGGAGCAGGTGGAGGAAGCTCCACTTCCTCTTGGGGCATTTGGGCCACCTTCTGGAGAAAAATCTTCTCTAAAGACTGTGCCATCAGCACAATATCATCAGTAGGCTAACAAAGAAAGAAAAATAATACAGACATAAGAAAAGACTATAAAAAACCCATATATATTATTTTTCTAAAACATTTTTATAAGCACCTTTAAAGTCATCTGGTTGTCTGGTGCTCAGATCAATAACACATATGAATGATTAAACATGTTTAAAAAGTCGTGAAGCAAATACACAAAGTTCACCAGAAGATCTGATGTTGCTTTCACATGCGTTAAGGAAATGAATGACAAAAGTGAAGATGAAAATAAAACAATGGCCACTTGAGATTTCATAAGTTGTTTCTGAATTGCTGTATAGATGTCAGATGTTTGTACTTTCAGAGTGATTTGTCAGAAAGTTGGCCATGAGTTTATCCTGAAATTTGAGACAATAAGAACATCTTGAAGCAAGACTACATGAGTTTCAAACCTTCACCCTCTGCTTCCAACAACAAAATGCAAGAGGAGATTATCACAGGAAAAGAAAAACAGTAACAGAGCGAGAGATGAGACAAGAGTCAACACTGAAATTACTTCTACTGACTGGAAAGAGCTCAGAGAAGAGACAGGATGCAAGACAGGTGATGAATTAGTCTTCATTAGAGGGTGCCGAAATATGAAACTTTATTTATTTTTTCAATCTGAGTTGTACAGCTCAATCAGATAAATTAAATCAGATGAGAAAATACCTTTTTTTTCCTTTTCTGAGGAATATTTTTAAAAAAACCTTCCTGTCGACTTCCGGTTTTGTTTAAACCCTCAGATCAGTGTTCAGGTCTAAACAAACATGATAGTGGTGCAATTTCCAATAAAAGAAATTAAGAAGGATTTTTTCCTAATCAATCAACTCTTTTGTAATGTGAGACTATATTTAAAGCGGATCAATGCAACTCTGGGTATGTTTACCAAGCAGTGCCCACCCCAAAGCTGTAGGGGGAGCTCCAGAGCGAGAAAATAGGCGACAGACAAAGAAGAATGTTGTAAACAGAGGCATCTTACGGTTGCCTTGAACAGGCTACGGCTAGTTAGCATGGCTTCAAAAGCATGTAGTAAAAGTAATTTTCAAAGCAGTATAAAAGCAAAAACCGAATCAAAGAGTAAACATGCATATTTGTCCAAACGGATTTACGACCGTCCTTATAGCGGTAGTCTCGTGTATCGCGAGACCTCCAAACCAAAACAAGCGCGAGCGCCAATGGGCTAAACTGCAAGCGCCGTTTCTGGTAGGGGGAGACCCGATGGAGGAGGAAATGTCCGCTTTTTCATCAGAACAGGTCAGTCCAGCAAAATAATTACTTCCAAGCTGCTTTATAACGATGATAATGCTGCCAAGAGACTTGCATAGAGCCTCTTTAAATTTGTACTTTTTCTGTCCGTCTTATTATTTTATTAATCTGTTCATATCTGAAACGTTTTACGAATGAAACTTAAAAAAAAAAACCTGGATGGGCTGAAATTTGTTTTTACCTTTAACCTACCTTGTTGTAGATGTAGCAGTTGGTGAACATGGTGTTGAAGTCCTGGATGCACTCACTTGCACTGCGATAGAAGTTGTTTTCCAAACGTTTCTTTATGGTTCCCATGTCCATGGGCTGTTTAATAATCTTATGATAATCCTGAAAATGATTAAAATCACACTGTTAGAATTTTGTTTTCATAGACGAAAACAGAACAATTCAATGAATAACTTTGTCAAGTATTAACACCTCTGCTTAGTAATAAGTGAGTTAACAACCAGACAACTTAGATGCACTGATATGTAAACATAAAAGCTAAATCAGGGCAACACAGATGTAAATAAACAATGGTCATCTTGTACGCACCGGTAGGTTGAGTCTGTAGGCATCCACTGGCTCATGGAAAGGCCAGGCGAAGTGGTGCCTCCACAGACACTTCATCAAGGTTTTCTGGAGGTACTGCAGCTGGTTGGTCATGCGGCCTTGCCGGCTGGGATCCTTCACAGGAGGCTGTGGAGGGGCAGGGGGTGCCTGGGGCATCGTGTGCGGTAGAGAAGGACTCTCAAAGTCCTCGTATAACAAGGATGGCTTGCGAATGCGTTTACCCGAGCTGGTGTGTTGGTCCATCATGCCACTAGACAACCCAACCAGAGAGCTAAAATCAGAGACCGGGAGACAAAATGGGACAAAGATAACAGGAAGGATTTTTATTTACACACTCGAACCGCAAGAGCACAAACTCAGCCTCGCATGGACAAATATCTGGGGAAAATACACAAAAGAAAAACCAAGATGAGATCTGAGATTTCTGACACAACACAAGGTTACCACTGAGAGAGCCCCAAACTTTTCTGCAGTGAATGAAGTGGGTTTTTTTTTTTGAAGTAGGCGTGCTGCAGGACACAACAAACAATTCACTGATCTACCATCTATTCCCATGAACACACGCACTCATGGGAAATCCAATTAAGTCAAAGTCTTAGATTAGGCCCACTTCATTCAAATAACCCACATGACCAGTGAAACCATACTCCCAGTCAAATAACTCATCAAGGAAACCAGGATTCCATCAATAGGCTGCTACATATAGCACTGTCATGGGAACCACCGTTGCATGGATTCAATCAGTACATGGGCCCTCACCAGTAAATAAACATTCATCTATGATATAATTAGGCTAGGGAATAAGAGGCCAAAGTCAATGTTACCAAACATACCAAACATACACAGGAAACGGACCCTTCAAGAGGCGCACAGGGGCATTATTAATAAACAAAGAACAAGTTAGTGGTTTAAAAGTTAATCACTTAGGTTTTTTTCTTTAATTTTAAATTTGCAGGAAACTGGGTAAGCCCACTGACACTGCAAGGCTATGTAATTTAATAATGGGGCACTTATTTGAATGCCTTTTTAGCTAAAAGTGCTACATGACCTTCAAGAGTTTGTTTACATGTTTATAATGCTTTATTAGTGACATAAATCCAATTACCTGTCGACTGGGCGATTAACTTGGACAGATAAATAGATAAAAAAGGACTAATACAAAATATAAGATTTAAAAGTTACAAGTTTCATCTCAATTTTTTTCCCACTTTATCAAAACAGCCATTCCACTAAACACCAATTTCACATTTTACTTTTAATTAATGCCCTTGAGGCCAAGATGTTTCTAAAGACATTCAAGGACTTCAGTAAATGAGGAAAGGGAGGCGATACAGATATCTTCATGCTCTACAAGTTACAAAACCTTCAAGCCTGCCAGTGGGCCATTAAAAACACTTTCTTTAAAACCCCCTTCAAGGCGTGGGAGGTGATAGAGCTCACCTCGTCATGTTGACAAGAGAAAGCCAAAATAATTTTTCTTGTCTTTGACAGAAAGAAATTAAATCTCACCACACAGATCAGAGCACACACCTGCCCCACTGACACATAAACATGGCAAAGCCAGTGGCCTGATTTTTTTTTTTTTTTTTAAAAACACAAAGAATGAAGAAGTAATATAATTATTGAGAGAAAAGATAATCGTAGGGTTTTTTTGACAGCATTCCTATGAAGTACAGCAAATGTAATGTACGTTGACTGAGATATATAAATCAGGAACGAATGTCTTGCTTCTATTATAAGAAAATCCACATTCAGAAAATTAGTACATTTCTTAATTTTACGAAGAAATAACATCAAGCTGCATGAATCAATTTAAAACAGTGGGGCCTTTAAACATAACCTGAGACATGCTTGAAACATATCAGGTTACGTTCAGCTTCACTATGTCAAAAAATGAAAATATAGTTGTATTGTAAGCAGTGTGTTTTATCTATAACGAGTAATACTTTTCTAGACAAAGGTCAGTTTAATATTATATCACATGATATGTCCACAACATCCACACATACAAACACGGGACAGTAAAAATGTGTAAAACTATTTATTCCAGGCTGACTAAACTGCTAACTTTCTTACCCAAACAAGTTTGATGTTTCAACTTGCAATCGATTGACATCTACTTCCAATAAAATAACATCATTATTCGAGCAGGAGCTACAAATCGGCCTCTTTGAATAACAGTCCACCAGCTGGTGATCGCGTGTTTTGGACGCTCCGCCCTCACTGTTTGTAAACACAACTTCACAATGGAACTAACAGATTATTCACAATAAAGATCTTTCCAAAAAGCACGAGCACGATGTCTTTAATGAAGATCGCAGCTTTATAAACAGTCTGGCAGTCAATTCGAGCCATTTTGCCGCAGTACAGAGGCGTTTGTTCAGCCGTAGTTAGGCTGCGGGTGAGACAGCGACACATAACCGACAAAATGCAACTCTTCACAGGGGGGCTGTCAAACTGAATGATAGCCAATCGGGCATTTTAGTGTTTGTATTCGTTTAGATATTAGTATTTCTAATCATAAATTCTCGTCTTGTTGATCCTTCGAGAAACGAGATTAGCATTAGCGTGGTGTCTAAGCAATGAATGACCCGACTGACAGAAAGCCGGCGGGGAGCAGCCGGTGGGGCTGCAGCTGTCAACCCCGTTACGTGCAAGCTTTTATCTAAAAAATAAAAGATGTAAGCAATGCACAAATGAATATCTATTTTATTAATTCTCATGCAATCCAAAATGAGATAATATCTTGTTGTGAAAGCTTGCTAAATCTGTCTGTGCCATAACACAGCCGTTGGTTGACAAGCTAGCATTCTTTTCGGGTAGCTAACAACGCTGCCATAGCAACTCGACAAAATGTACCCTCAGTCCATCTCGGAAGGACATAAAACCGGTCAAACGTGCTCAGTTTGCTGAAAGCTACTGTCGGTCTTACCTGTCGAGAGGTGGGTTGACGGCTGCTTCCATTGGGCTGAGGGCGGAGTGTTATTACCACCCAATTTTCCCACCAGTGTTGACGCTGCACTTCCACCAGATGAACACTGAGCAATTCCTGGAATGAAATGGCTACCAAACGCTTCCGCTTGACCCTATATAAAAGTGTCACGTGGCAGTGACGCAAAGGTCCGGTCACGTTGGTGTCAATTCTGCGCTCTCATTGGCTGCAAACTAAAGTCTGTCATAAACGCCCCCCTCAACTTTACACTGTCGGTACGCAAACGCTGTTATTACACAAAGTCGCTCCATTGAATAGCTTCTGTTGTCATTTTAATTTAAGAGTACATTTGCGTTTTTTCGTGACAGCTGAGCGTATAAAAAGAATTCTGCATACCATGAATATATGATTTGTCTTAAAAAATTTCAGTATTCGGTTTGTTAATTCCTTTATGTGGGAAATTACTTTTTAAAGAATTTATTCATATTTTTCAACTTCTCTTGATGCCTTTTTGTCAGAAATGCTGTTGTACTCATTGCCCTAAAATGTGAACCTTACCAGGAGGTATACAATGTGCAAAATATACTTCATACTAAAGTTATATTGAGGTTTATGACTAAGTCAAATTTTTCCTTATGTTCAAAACAAGTATACTAAGGAGGAAAACATACAGAAAATCTAGAAAAATAAACACACATTTTTTTGCTTTGTTTGATTCATTTTAATCACTACAAAAATCCACAATTTACTGCTTAGAGTTTTGTTATGTACATATGTTTCCACACTCCAAAAATAGAAACAATAAATAAATAAATATTTGATTTAATAAGCAGGACTGTCCAAATGTTTGGTAATGTTGTTTCAGAGGATTCTGTTTTAATGAACAATTTATTAAATGGGAGGAAAACTTCTACCAGAAATCATTACATTGCAGCTTTAAAAATGAGTAAAAAATGTTTTCTTTCTTTAAATAAACATTCACACAAATAATCACAGCCCTAAATCAGAGATTTACAAAAAGTGTTTACTGTTTTAAACTCAGAAGAGCATAACAGCGTGTTAGGTATGAATTAATATCACAAGAAAAAAAAAAGAAAATGACTGATATGAAAAAATAGATGAAGATCATTCAGAAATTCTCCAACGCAGTCTATTAAAATACATCAGATCTGGAGATGCTCAACATGTCATCTGAAGAACGAAGCAACAAGCTCTGAGCATGATGATGAAGAGAAACGGATTTCCTTAGTTAGTTCCTGCGAATCCTGTAGTCTGTTTTCATCTTGCAATTTCAACCAGAGAAATTTCTGCTGCTTTCTATAACATTATGTTCATAACATAACATCAGCATCTATAACTGTTCCAGATGCTGGTTAGCCTGGCGTGTGTTGAGAAGCTTCTAAGAAAAGACCTATCAGATCTAAAGTTGGATGACAACAACAGTGTCAACCATCACCAATTTTGTACTCTTTATAGTGCTGCTTTTTTTTTTTACAACTATATCTCTGTATTTATTAGAAAACAGTGTGGAAATTGCAATTTAATAAACTGGAGCTGTAAATGAAATTTTCTTGGGTTTTTTGTTGTTAATGTGGACAAAATATAAACTTTTCTGTCTGGTGATCTTGGTCCAAAAGCTTTCCTTCGCTGATTATTACAATAAGATGGACAGATGTGGGATTTAATCCGGACCAGGAGGCGAGGCAACGTGTTGGTGCAGCCTCACCCGGTGCAAAAATCTTTCTGGGTTTGGTATTTGGTATTTTTGTTTATCTGTTTTGAAGTGAAGATTTTAACACAACTGAAAAGTATAAAGACAGAATAAGAACTAAATAAAGTGAGAAAAAAAAGAGGTTGTAAAAAGCGTGATACTCGCATCATTCATCATAATTCAAGTCCGGTTTGAGTTTGGACCCAAAACCTTTAAACCAGCAACCTGCTGTCACATGACCGTTGCTCCAACGTGTTACTGTGTACCACTGTTGTCCTATGACGGACGATTAATGCCCTTTTTCTGCTTTTCTACCAGCTCAGCATAAAGACCACCTTTCTTTATCAGCTCGCCATGAGTCCCCTCCTCCTTCACTGTCCCGTTGTCCAGGACAATTATGTGATTGGCCTTCTCTGCAGCGCTCATCTTGTTGGAAATCATCAGCACAGAGCGGCTCTTTGTTAGGTCCAGCAGAGCTTGGTGGACCTGAGGAGTGTAGTCAAGATATGGCTTAACACAAAGGAAAAAAACAACCTAAGAAATTGAACAACTGAAGTTTCCTACCTGGTATTCGTTCTCTGTGTCCAAATCACTGGTGGCATTGTCCAGGATCAGGATTTTTGGGTCTCTGATTAAAGCTCTGGCGATGGCAATGCGCTGTTTCTGGCCTCCAGAGACTTGACCTCCCTTCTCTCCAGCATCTAAGCATCAGGAGAACACACCATTACAGCTGATAATTATTCGCTGTTTTTCATTTTATCTGTGTGCAAACCTCGGAGAATTATGGTTTGGCTGAAAACGTTTCCCCTTATCATAACAAGGAGATCTGAAAATGATGAACCCCTTTCTGGGATTCTTTCTCCTGGATGCGTATTTTCTGGGTCGAACCTGTGTCGTATCCATTCGATAGCTCCCGGATGAACTTGTCGGCACTTGCCATCCTGGCGGCTCTGAACATGTCCTCATCGGAGGCATCTTCGTAGCCGTATTTGATGTTTTCCCGTACAGAGCGAGCAAACAGCACACAGTCTTGGCTGACCACAGCGATCTATCAACAAACATGAAGAAAAGCAAACATAATTGTCTCATGAGGACATCTATGGAATGTAACCAGGCAAAATAAAAAAAGAAAGAGCATTTCAGTGACCAGTGTGGAAGTTCAAATATAGGGCAATGAAATGACAAAAGAATTGTTCAATCAAGAAGATATTGGAAAAATGTGACTATCCGCTGTTGCTCAGGGTTAATTTGAATCCTTTTCCATTTCAGTCTCAACGACACAAGAGTTAGATTTTCATAATTAAATTTCAGTCCTGGTGCAGTAATGACTTGATAAACCCTCTGAGGGTGTCAGTGGCTCTCAAGCACAGGTTAGGAGTTATTAAGTCTTTGCCTCTACTTCTGCAACAGCCTTTATTCAACAGTGAGGCAGTCCCTCATGCAGTTAGTCTGAAATGCCTCTGCACTCAGAGGACACACAACATCACACCTGTTTTGACTTTCTTACACTAACAGTACCTGTTAGTTTAGAGTAGATTTTAGGATTTTATTGTTTACAGAGCTTTTTTTGTTGTCCCCTCCAAACTGTGGAACGCCCTTCCCCTCCATATTAAGACCTCACCAACTGTGCGGACATTTTCAAATCTTGTTAAAAGACTCATTTTTAGCCGGTTGCTTTTAAAATAAACAGAGTTTTGGCATTTTTTGAGGATTATTTGTTTTATTGTTAATTTTTGTTAACCTTTTTCCCAAATAAAACAAAAATGTGTGTATAACTGTTTGGTGGTTTAGTATTATTTCGGGTGTGGGTAAGAGAAATTAAGGTCCCTTTGACAAATATCGTTACTGTTTTCAATAGTACAGCAACAGCAGAGAAACACCCGGCCACACCGAAATGGCGCACACAGCACAGAGGCAAAGATATCTATTATAATATAACTTCATTACCTACTCTCAATACATTTTGTTAAAGCATGAAACCCACTTCAGTAATGCATATCATCAGACTAATTCATATAAAGATGTCTCCATACTAAGTCGAGGTCAACTACAATGGCTGCCACTCAGCTGAATGCATGTGACACTCTTCAAAGCATCCATGTCAGTCTTGGCTCATATAATACACGGAGAGAAGGCTTTGAAGAAATAAGTGGAAAGATTTGCTGAACAGTTCAGTGACTGACCAGCTGTGAAATATGGTCTCACTCTCTGCTTCTGCTACTGAATTATATCACCAAAGAATGTCGTGTCATGTAGCAGAACACTGGAAAGTTCCTGCAAGGCTGATGATCAACCGTCTGATTGAGACACTTTCAGACTTGCATTGAGGAATATGTGCAGTAAAGTCCATCCCCTCTTTTATCGGAGGTGTCTTTTCAAACATTTCGCTTACTTGCAGATTTATAAAAAGAGTAAAAGCGCAAAATGGTATAAAAGACAAAGTTTGCAACATTATTACTTTTAGAGCAAGATTGAACGATTTCTTTATTATCATATGAACTGATGTTCGAACATTGATTTAAATTATTACATCCCTGTGTCCAAGTGATTTATCTAGTTAGGCCTGAAAAATGAAAAAAAAACTTGTGTTTAGAGTTCACGCAGTAAAGTATTTATAACATGAGATTAAGAACATCTCATGTTAGAAATACTTTTAATGCAATTAATTAATCATTTTAAAGTGATTACCACATGGGTTGACATCAAAATATGATTCGCATTATGTTCTCAACAACGCAAGGATCTAAAGTTGAGGTATGTAGAGCTTAAGCTACCATCTGCTATATGCAATCCAGTGTTTCTGCTATTGCTGTATTATCGAAACAAGACCTATCACCATCCCTAGAAGGTCAAATTTGTTTTAAAATATTGTTTTCTATATAGTGCCAAGTCAAAACATTACTATTTCCTCTAGAACATGTTTATACTCTGTCCTTCTATTAAGAACTACACATTCTTATGTTATCTGGTGTACGTGACTCATAGCTGCTCTCTGTGTAACCAGAGAACGTGTCAGAAAAACACATTTATCACCTAAAAATTGGGAAAAAACAGCATATTTTTCAGAAGGTGCAGGGAGGTGAAGATGGAAACACTCGCTTTCCAGAGAGGAGCAGCCGGAGTATTTCTCCATCATGGGAACATGAGCAGCTAAACAAGCTGAAACTTGGGCATTGTTGCCATTTCTGAGTCATATTACGGGTTAAAATGGATCCAATATTCTTTCTTATCATGTCATCTGAGATGTGAACTTTATGAATATTTACAAAATGAAAGTGGTTCTACCAGCACATTTTGATCATTTATGGAAAATTTGTCCACGATGATGTTTAAAAATGCAACACAACTTATTTATCACATTACATATTCACTATGTAATTCTGTCATGGGATTCTACAGAGCAAGTCCTGTTTAGTAAGAGCTGTATGCAAGTTCAAGTTCGTTAGTAAAATTAACAGGGGTCAGGGGTCAAAATAGATGAGTTATTATAAAATATATTATGTATCTACTTCAGTACCACCAAAGCTCTGAAGTCTGGTCATTTAAGGCTAAATTTCCTCTAGAAAAGGTTTTAAGAACTGAACATTTGCATGTTATTTACCTTATCAGTATAAGGAAAGTTTAAGGCAGCATCTACCTGAGAACAGACAGTTTTTAACTCCAACAGGGAGGTGATGATACAGTAGATGCTGAAAATATCATGTCAACACCACCAAACAAGCTGAATCTACCATCACTGAAGTAATTTCTGAGCTGTACTAGAACTTAGATCCAGTATTCATTGTAGGTTTTTATTATTAACATCCACTTTATCTGAGATGCAGACTTAAGGAGCATTTAGAGCAATTTCATTCTGTCAAACCATCTTTATCCACTTCATTTCAGAAGTTAGACTGAAAATTATTTGATTGAATGATGAGGTTTGAAAATACGACAGGATCAGGTACCCCTCAACAGGAAAATGAATCTTTTCTATTTGCAAAATTTTAAATTGCAATTTAGAAAACAATGTAATTCAGCCCTACATCTGACTTCAAGCTTTCCGTTATGAATCCCTGGTGGTCACTGACCTTTTTATGCAGGTACTGGTCTTTGTAGCTGTCTAATGGTTTCCCATCTAGGAGGATTTCCCCCGCCAGTGGCTGGTAAAACCTCTCTAGCAGCTTGACACAGGTGGTCTTCCCGGATCTGTTGAGCCCTACAAGCGCAGTAATCTGGCCTGGTTTTATCTCCAGAGACACATCCTGGTGGAAGAGAGGCACATGATAAAATCATCTATGTTCAAATACAATAAAAGGAAAGGAGACAAATATTCATACCTTCAGCACAAGGCTGTTTTCATCAGCCCTTCCAGAATAGGAAAACTTTATGTTTTTAAATTGAATGTGGCCATTAAGATGCTCAGGGGCCAAAGTGCCCTCAGGGGGGACTTTAGGTTTCCGATCCAAATATTCAAAGATCTTCTGAGAGCCACCGATTGCTTTCTTCACCTCGGGGTAATAACGCATGACAGCCTGGGAGAGAAATACAAGTGAATAAGCAGAAAATGACACATTTATTCATAATGCCACATCTTCTCTGGGGTTTTTTGTCTCACCTCGACAGCTGAAGCAAACTGTAGCTCGTACAGGACGAAAGAAACCAGGTCTCCACTGGTTACCACCCCCCTGGTTACAAGGGTTCCTCCGTAGTACAGAATACACACTTTTAAGGCCAAAGTAGTCATCTAGGACACATAAAAAGAATAATAAACTTTTTCTTTCTGTTCATTAAATAAACTTCATTAACTGTTTCTCATAAAGTACATACCCTGTGAGGTTTTAAACATCCAATAAAAAGGATGACTGGTGAAAACTCTTCCAGAAAAACGGAAGAACTGAAGCTGAAGCTTGGTTTTATGGCTCTTTATTAGACTAGTGCAGAATCTGATATGAGTCAGATACACCTGTAGGAGCATGGGTGGAGTCTCTGCTGCCCAAAAATGGTAGATTTTCTAAATAATGCTTATTTTGCTCTTACCTAATGGGACATCAATAAAATATAAAAAACTCTTCAGCTCTACCCAGAAAGACTTCAATTCTCCTAATATCCCCCACATGAAGGAAAGTATGAGCAGGGAACTACGACTGATCATTGGCATAGATTTTAGTAATTAGGAAGGTAAAGTCAAACTGAAACTCACGCTATTTGCCCAGGTAGAAGCTGCATAAGCTGCCGCCTCCTTTTTATTAAGGTTGTAAGTGTCCTCCATGCGCTTCCTGTACTTTTCTGTCTCACCATCCTCGTTGGCGAAACTCCTCACTGTCTTCATACAGGAGAACGTCTCTGTGGCCACCTGGTTGGCCTTGGCCAGTGACTCCTGGACTTTCACAGCAATCATCTAAAACATGGACAGACCAAGACTAAATTCAAATGAAGCGATACTTGGGGTAGTGTAAGAAATATGAACCATTTTTGAATACAAGTATTATATTGCTCGAGTGACGTCACCTGGTGAAAGTGTCCAGTGAGCTCAGGTATGACCCAGATAATGGGGAGTCCCATACAAGTGAGCAGGGTCATTTTCCAGGACTGGCTCACCATGAAGTATAAGAGGAAGGCGAAGCGTGCTGCATACCACATCAAAAGGCTTAATTTCTCGCTCAGGGCCTCGCTCATGTCGTTGGTATCCGTGGTAATACGGGACACCAGTTCACCTGAGATAACCAACATGTAATACATGAGTCTGGTAGCTTTAGAAATTATTTATGGTGATTTTCTTGCTCATTCTTTTAGAGATGCCTCTCTGCTGACTCGGATGTTTGTAAACTTAGTGACCTATACCTGTTGAAGAGGCATCAAAGAAAGCAATCTCCTGCTTCAGCACAGCCTGGAAGACGGCTCCCTGCACGGAGGTGTGTATGAGGCTCATGGTGATGTTGTACATCAGGTCACACACAAACTCAAACACAGCACTGGAACACACAACAGACGATGCATTATACCATAAATGGAGGATTGATCACATTTCCCTGACTCAAACATTAAAAATATGTACAGTGGATAAAACATTAATTCAAACCATTTTTTTCCATAAAATATTTCTGGTTTAAAGTTTACATTTCCGGAATATACACATATATATATATATATATATATGGTATTTTTCTTTTTAAGTTTAATGAAATTACAATAAAATCAAAAACAAATAAAACAAAATGAAATTGCAAAAAAAATTAATTAATTTTATATAAATATATTAGAATCAATTATGTTCATATAATTCTATCAATTTACATTATATAAATTTAAATATAAACCTATAAGATTTGAGATGAGACGCGATGGCTGATCACACAATAAAAAGTTGGTTGGATTACCTGCCAATAGTCATGAGTGTCATGACTGTGATGGCCTCTCTGAAAGCATCAGGAGCCTCGTCATTTATGATCCAATCAGCCATTTTTCCCGTATACTGAGGAATAGCCATTTCACCTGCAGTCAGAAGTTCATATTATCACAGTGAGAAAACAGACTTTACAAAGAGCCAGTAGGCCACTGTTTAGACATGCCTATATGTCTCAGTTATCCATACAGGAAACAACACAAGTCCAGTTCAACAAAGTTCCGTCTATAGTTGAAATGAGGGGCATAAAAATGTTGTATTTCATTGTTTTCTCGTTTACTGTCTGCATTAGATACTACATAGTAAGAAAAACAAAAAACTATGAAAACTTAATCCAAAATAAGGTGTTGTCTTATCTACCATAGGACGAGAGAACCACAAGGGACAACACAGCAGCAAAGCGCCACCGGTATGGCATCATGTATCCCATCAGTCTCTTCAGCGAGGCGCTGGTATCCGGTCCAGCCTTCTTAGATGGCGGCTTCCTCACAAACAGAGACGAGACATATCGAGTCCAGTACAGCCGGGCTACTGTTGTCACTACATAACCCTGCAACACCTGCAAAACAAAGGAGAGGTTAACACACTCAGACTGTGTTTCTCTGCAAATCTGCAATACATTTGTTTTGAAAAAGTAACTTTTTATTAGGAACAAATGCATTGAGATCATTTAACCAGAGGATAACTAGTATTCTCTAAACAGCATTGAAAAAACTTATATTGTTTAGTTCAGTTTGGTTTCTGTTTACATCTGCTTCCTCTTAAAATTCAGGTTTTATAAAACAAACCAAAAACAACCCAGCAATGCAAATCATTTAAACATGATGTCCTAACATGATACATGTCACTCAGATTTTACTTTCTTTTCTTTAAAGATAATCTACAACTTGATTTATACTTATGGGGATATGACAGATCACACATTACAGTAACATTAACAAGTCATGTGAAATTAATGCAATGATTCATAGAAAAGGTAAGAGAGGAAGAACAATAAAATCCTATTGAATTAATCAAAAATGAAATAAAGATTAAGGAAGAATTAAAACTCACTGGAAGTTAACATTAAGCTCATAAGGATGTATAAAATCCAACATACACAGATACATGCAGATGTGATGTGTTATAATACACACGTGATATGTTGGTACTCTGTGATCTTTATTTTGAGCAATAAATATTTCACTAAAACGCTGTAGATAGATAGATGGACACTATCTGGGGAATAATCTGCCTTGTTTCAAGACATTATTACAAAGATATTCTGATAACTCAACTTTATCTATCTAGTATAATCTGGATATTGCAGTTAAATTTATTCACTGCAGGAAATAATATTATTAACTGTACTGAATCAAAGATCTTAAACTGCAAAGTGACTATAATATATTGATTAACTTTTGTAACCAATTACACCCACATCTGCCAACAGAATTGGGTAGAAAACTTTAAGAATGTGCACAAAAGGTCTCACATTTTCCAGTGCAGAGGGATGTAACATTTTCATACACCCCAAGCAAGGTATGAAGATAAAAATGGATTGACATGATCCTTCCTGGATATAAACAAAACTGCAAATATTCCAACATCCACTCACCCTCTCCCAGGAATGCCATCCCCACAGTTCCTCCACTGTGGAGTATCCCAGAGCCCAGAGCAAGGTGGTGTAGACAGGGAACTGGAAGCAAAGGATCCCCAAACTCTGGAGCCCCTCAAAGCTGCTGGTCCACGGGATGTTTCCGGGGTAGGTGAAGGTGAGGAGGGCCAGGAGGAAGACTCTGGTCAATGACCCCCCCCACAGGGTGATGAAAGGGTGGGAGATGAGGAGAGGGGACAGCTGTGCCAGGCGGATGGCGTGCACCACGCACACATCCAGGCAGACACAAAGCATAGGGAAGAAGCAGCTCATTTTCTGCATAACTTGTAGATTCTGCAAAGCAATTGACAAGAAAGTATGTAGACGATTACAAAAGGTGGAACAAAACGTTCATAGTATGTTTACTACCCATTTATGACTCTTCTTTTTTTATAGCAGGCCAGTATTTTAATGGTCCTTGACACAAGGGTGAAATTTTACTTTCACTTTGCTGCAGACACACTTTCGTTTTCATCTGTACCCCCTATTTCTTTTAAACGCTTCGACACAGACGTACGAGACAAAAACATATCACTCATACCTGTTTATCCTAGGGTTAGCTTCACTTTATAAAACAAATATGCTACTGTATTTGGTAGCTAACACATTGAAGCTAGTGTAACTACTCGGAAATTAAAGCGTACTTACTTGGTTTCTTTTTGAGGAGGCACGTTTCCAATTACGGACGTTTTTTAAGCTGAAAAAGGCAACAATACCACTCCTAAATAAGCAAAATGTGTACTTGTAATGTCTCCGAACCCAGCAACCTGATACGAGGGCAACCCATAGACATCAAACTTGGAAGAGTGAAACCGAAAATAAATTTTATACCTTTGCAGCGGAAAGTCCCGCATGTGTCGTCAACGTTAAACGACGGCAGAGGTGTATCTTCTTTATATTCTGTCGTTTTAACAGCAAAACATGTTTGAGAAATTAATTACGTTTGACAGAGGTCGTCAAAAAAGACGAACCAGATAGAAGCTGAAAAGAAAATATGTTGCTGGAACATGAGACGTCAGATTTCACACAGACGGTCCAGCAGCGACACCCTGTGGTGAGAACGTGGAATTACAGTATCAATGTGTTTTCTGACTAAATACAGATATCTAACACAAAATATCAGGCTCTGTTCTTGTGGATTGCATAGTGAATAATCATTTCTCTTTATTAATATAGCCAAATATACAACAACTTTTAACAGGGCTGGTGACCCTTCTGTGTACATTTTGCATTTTCTCTCTGAGTGTAAGTGGTTGTTTCTCTCTACTTCTGCTCTGAGGTGTACCTGTGACCTGTCCATGTTGTAGTTGTAGAAAGTCTTCAAGGGCCACAATTCAGTAGGTTTTCTCTGTCTCCCTGCCCCAACAGGCATGGCTCGGATTAATGCAGGACTTCATACGCTGTAGGATCCATTTAATTTGAGTAAGGTCAGGTATGTTACAGCAGGGACACTGAAAGCCTAAACATTGACAACCCTAAAACTTGAAGGGTATGGTACCAAACTGTACCACAATTCCCATTTCTGTAACCTAACCTCAACTAAAACCTCTCTGATATTATTCTGATACATTTTAATAGTTTGCCTTTGCAGAAATAAACGTTTTTCATTTGTGCTATGAGATATTTTCACTTGCTACTCACTAGTAACACATATACCATTTTTATACACTTCAAAAATTTTCCTCTTGGTATGACACCAAAAGTATTCAAATAGACCTCACGATTTGCAGAGATATATTCATTTACTTATGCAATTTTCTAGAAAATAATTAAAAGATAGGCATTACTTAGTGTAAAATGCTTGATTGCACGGTGAAATTATTACAGAATAATGGTCTATATGTGTTTGTGTCTAGTCAGCATGCTTGTGTATTGTACAGTTTATAGATCTGGATTTTTTATTCAAACGTAGGAGTCGGGCGGCCCGTGAGGGGAAGCTTCTGCAGAGTCGGACAATCCTACATCACATGCAGCTGAAATGTTTGGCAAAGGCCAGAAAGGTAAACATCCTATGGACAGGATGAGCTGTAACTGGATATATTGATGGTTCTGCTCATGCTATGCCATGTCAGGGACTTTCTCTGAGCCACGTGCAGTCACCAACCCAGACTGATATACCACTTTTTTGCAGGCATTTATTATAGTCGCATTAGTATGCAAACGCATTTTTATTCATATTTCTTTTTACATTGTATTACATTCATTTCCACTTGCTGGGAGCTGTATTTGGTGGGACAATAACCTGTTAAAAAGTGAGTGCATGCACAAATTAAGCTCTTGGTGAACTAAAATTAAAGTGTTAAACTTTTTGATTTAGTCACAACCATGTGCAATACTGGAAACCTTCTCAGGTTTGTATGATTGGTAATGTGGCTGTTAATATCCCTGCTCTAGTCTGATGGAAAACCTCCAACAGAGACTTGAAACTCCCTGACCTCTTCCTCCCTCATTTCCTCTACTTTCATGTGAGAAGGATGAACAGGAAGGATGGATGTCCCTACTATTTTCAGCAGCCTCCTTGCAAGCTCCCATAAATCACTTCAATTACATTTCCTTTCACGTATGGCTTGAGTATCCGATGTGTAAAAGGAAACAGTATTTAAAATTATGTCAGGTGTGTTTGACTTTAGTGACTCATCAACACTGATGATGGGCTGATTGAATCCATCATGTAAGTTGCAGCCGACACTAAATAAACAAAAATAAACAATATCAAGAGATCCTGTCCTATGTACTATTTAGCTGCTATCTCAGCTTTTGAAAACCTCGGAGAAGGAAATATTAGTTGTTTTTGGCGCAGTTTTGTCGAAAAAAAAAACTGGTTACTGATATTTATTTTTGCTAAGTCTTTCATTAAGATTTCTAGATGCATTCGTGTTAATTGGTGTTTAATGTCTAAAGTAAATTTCACGTATATTCTGGTGTATGACTTAGTATTTCATAGCCTATTATATCCAAGGCTCTGTTAAAGGTAATGTAAGAAACAGGAGCAGGCGGCTCCTGAATTTTTTTCTCTGCTGTGGCTTCTTTGTCCCATTGTGACTGTAAGTAGTTGCTGATACATCATTAAAAAAAAGTTACATCCAATGCAAACAGGACAAGTAACAGAAGCCTACTGTCACAATCAATAGGCTTATATAACCTTATGCTAATACACTTTACTCATTGGCAAGGGTTGAACATTTTAACTCATGAATCAGATAAACCAAAAGCGAATACAAACATGCACATTGCTGTCAAAGGCGGAGCAAACCCAGGGATTGATGGCTGCATCAATAATGCATCCGTTGTTCTGGTCTATTTCATATGATTAAAGACTGCATTTATAGTATGTCTATGGGTATTTGGTTAATAAACATCGTCTTTGTTTCACAAACTGGCTGATATCAGGAGGAGGTCACTGCTGTCTCCGTCCATCTGATGCAAACTGCTTTTGATAACTGACAGTCATTTTATGCAGACATTTGATCAAACTGGGGGTGAGCAATGAGACCTGCAGAGTAAACGTAGTCTTGCTCTCAGAGATGCTTGTCTCTGTTTGTCCTGTCAGACAGAAGCAAAGTCCTGCAGGTAACCTCTGCATCTTTATGAAAGTAGTTCGATTCTCATCTCCCCTGCTCCTCTCTAAAATGAAATGCCACAGCAGCGATGAAAGACGGTCTAGAGCAGAGTGTGTCAAGCATATGGCTCAAGGGCCAATACACACAAGGGCCCAGTCTGGCTGTCTGGAGGGATTTAGTATACTCCAATCATTAAGCGCTGTGTTACTGTTTTAGATCCACTGTAATATGTAAGTCATGATAAACGAGGAATCAATGCAAATATGTAAATGCATAAATAACAATGACAATGTTAAACAAACAAAGATATAAAAAGGTTCCATCAAGTTAATCAAATGAATAAAAAAAATCAAATGTAAGAATTAGAAAATGTATTATTAATTTAAATATAGGCTACATTGATGATGTAGCTCATAATATTTTACTAAATGTTTGCCCCATTAAACACAAACTTATGACTAATAAACTTGCATTAAAACAAACAGAAAAATGTGCCGTTTTCATTATTTTTAGATTATTATGATGATTTAGTCAACGCTGATGTGACCCCCAACCAAAATGAGTTTGACTCCTGGTCTAGAGTTTTCCTATACTGGCTGGGTGTTGTTGCAGCTGAGCTGGTAACAGGGTGCGTGCACCTGTCCGTTAATAGTGTCCAAAATTGCAATTAAAACGACAACCCTGACCTATTCATATATGTTTCTAAGTAGTTTTCTTTACTTTCCTCAGACTTGATTGTTGGTGTTGCTATAGCAACCCCAAGATACCGCCTGGCCTGTTAAGCGAAAAAGTTATCATCTTGACACAACATTGTGCCCTCTAGTCCAGACATCGCAAAAGGAAAAACAAAAAGGAGACACCACAAACAGCCCCTTGCACCTAAACCATTTTGTCAATAGGCTACTATTATAAATAAATGTGTTTGGAACGTTTTAGGTTCGCTCACGCGCATTGGGAGAAGTGCGCGCGGGTGCACGCAAGTTTCCGTGTGCGCGGGTGCGCGTGTACTACTTGTGCGCGTTCGTGTACGTTTACGTTTGTCCCTTGTGACGTCACAGAGCCTTTGTGTGCATCGTCATCATTCCAAACTGCGAGCGTTCTTGGTCCGACGGATTTTTCAAAGCCTTGTCTAAACTCTGACACAATCATCTGCTTCCAGTTTTATTTTCCACTCAGCAAATGGAAATGCCAAGAAGAACTTCCCGCTTTGCATCCTCTGGGTACTATGATGAAAATAGTGTCCCAACCATTTGTTACAAAGAGACAGCTTACAGGTAGGTCAAGACAAATTTCTCAAATATTTCAATTTTTCATCAATATATTTCTAAGTTTTCTGATCAATAACTTTCGAAACTTTCAACTAACCTTTATTCTGTTCTTGTCTCTTCTTTTTTCCTTTCAGACGATTTGGATTACGGAAAAAACAACCAGTTTTCCATCCCTCGTTGGAAGACACGTCGTCCATACCGTTAAACGATTTCAATATGGACCGGGATGATATGGATGGTGAAGCCCCACAAGTCTCCAGACAAGGCCGCCTAAAAAATCTCTTAAAGATTATCTATTGTATGTTTTCTGCATTTTTTCTAATCATATCTTCTGGCCCATTTTACAGAGATCCATCTTATGCAGAAATACTTGAAGAGATCCAGCAGTTAAAAAGCAAGGTTGACTATCTTTTCCCAGCTGCAGAATTCCTGCCAAACATTGCACTGATATCAATAGGTAAGTCACATTTCCACAAAATAATCCATATTTAACTCTCTGTATAATATATTAGTCAGTATTTATTTCTTTTGACATTCAAACTAACCTTATTTTTGTGTTTTTTGTTAGGAGCGAAGGTTTTACCTGGCATGACCTCAGAAACGTACAACTGGAAGGAAGTTTCCTATTTATGCCTGAGAGCTGGACTAGTCCGATATTTGCCTCCAGAAACTATCATAAAGGTAAGTAACATGTTCCAAAACACAATGATAAGTTATAATTTTTTTACACACAAACCAACTTAAACCAAACTAACCAACTAACCTTTTTTTTCCTTTTTATTTCCAGGGATCATCAAGTCTCACTCCAGGAAACTGCTGGTCGTTTGCCGGAAGTAGCGGACACATAACCATCTCCCTCCCGGTTAAACTCGCCATCAGCCACGTGACGCTGGGACACATCTTGAAGTCGGCGTCTCCAAGTACCACCGCATCAGCGCCGAAGGAGTTTTCTGTTTACGTAAGTCATCTGTTTGTCATCGCTTCAGTAACATAATCCTTAACATTTTAAGAATTCACAGGTGGTAAGAAAACAAAGTTCTAACCAAAAATGTTTTTGTTTTTTTTTTATACAGGGAATGAAAACTGAAGAGGATGAAGGAACCCTCATCGGGACTTTCCAGTACGATAATGACGGCAACCAATTCCAAACCTTCAAGATAGCTGTAAGTAATTGCGTTGTTAGGATGCTAGTGAGCGTGTCCACACACAAGCAATTTGACTAATCTATAACATTATTTTAATAACACTAACTATTTCTTCTCTTTTTCTCCTCAAAGGATCGTTGGAAGGACAAGTTCAGTTTTGTAAAGCTACAGATAAACAGCAACTGGGGGGATCCGAACTACACCTGCCTGTACAATTTCAGAGTACACCCTGAAAAGACGTCCTAGCAGAAGACCCGTCAGAATTTCACCAAAACTAAAAAATGTATCTCTCTCTGTCTGCCTGTTTATGAAATTTGTAATTAATTTCTGCTTTTCTTTTCTTTTCTTTATCTCAGCGTATTTCTTTGTGTGTGTCTGTGTCTGTGTGTGTGTATTTAACTTGTTAATTTGCACCTCTCCCTTTGTCTCTCAGCAGGTGTCCCAGTCATATCCTTATACTAATCTATGTACTTTGTGTGTTCTATCATTAGTATTGTTATTAATTTGTGCTTCTCTTATTCTCTCTCAGCAGGTGCCACGGGCTTAGCCTGATGGTTTTTGTTAAATATAACTGTCCCCTTCCTGTGGACACACCACCTATGGAAGGGGTCGTAGGGGTCAGGTGAGTAGTGAGCTGGACGGCAGCCAAAGGCGAGAACCCTGTCAGCCGAAAATGAGCTTCCTCCGCAGGGTGGCCGGGCTCTCCCTTAGAGATAGGGTGAGGACCCCGGCATCCGGGAGAGGCTCGGAGTAGAGCTGCTGCTCCTCCTCATCCAGAGGAGCCAGATGAGGTGGCTGGCGCATCTGGTCAGGATGCCCCCTGGACGCCTCCCTGGGTACGTGTTCCAGGCACGTCCCACCAGGAGGAGACCTCGGGGTAGAGCCAGGACACGCTGGAAGGATTATATCTCTCGGCTGGCCTGGGAGCGCCTCGGGATCTCCCTGGATGAGTTGGCTGATGTGGCCGGGGAGAGGGAAGTCTGGGCTTTCCTGCTTAGGCTGCTGCCCCCGCGACCCGACCCCGGATAAGGGGTAGAAAATGGATGGATTTCCCTCTGTCCTTTGGCCTTCCTTAGCCTGGCTCTATGTTCTTTTTTATGAAAATAGTTTATTTCTTTCTTCTCCACATCCTCACACTGTGGGACTGAATCAAAGACAAGATTCAACACAAATCGTCGGTTTCCTCAGGTAGCCTACCAGGATGCTTCTGGGCTCTCTAGCTTTGGTGGAAGAGCTGTGGCCCAAAAAGCAGGACTTTGGCGGTCCAGTTCCCCTAACCATATGTTAAAGTGTCCTTGGGGTAAGATACTGACCCCATTTTGCCTATAATGTCCCTAAAGCCCTTAGGATGATTCAACATAAGTGCTGTGTGAATGAGAGTGTGACTTGGTGAAGCACTCCATTTATCATTTACTTCCAATAAACTGGCTTATTAAGTTTAATAAAAGTTGTTTTTAAAATCATTTGTCTATTTTTATCTTTCTGTTGTTATAGCGTGAGTCCTCTGCCACTACACTGATAGAAGTTTGAATAAATGCCACAAAACACAAAGCTGTCTTATGCTGAAAAGTTCAGTTTACTATCAGTTATACGCTCATATAAAAGCATGACGGGAAAGACTCAGCTTCAGATGAGTTTAGGTTTGGAGATGAGGCAAAAAGAAACCAGATTCAAATAAATTAGCTCGAACCACCTTTTCCTTTATGATCCTTTAGTGAGACATGGTTTTATTTTTATGTGATCACATATGTACATTTTTATCATTCTCTGATTAGCCCAGGTTCTTAAATTTGCCTGAACGTGTATGGATTTGAGTTTTAGCCAAACCAACTTTGTTATAAATCTCTTCACAACAGCAGCTGCCAAATATGAAATAATTTAAACATTTAAAGACAGATATAGAAATAGAAGTAAATCTAAAAGGAAAACCTACATTTGGATTCATCAAATTCAGCATTCCTTCAACTTTTGCTTCTGCAACTTTTATAATGTCCTCGTTTGTGTATCAGACCAGACAAAAATCTTTAGGATCTGCAATATCTTATGTTTAATGTACTTCTGCACAGATCAGCCAGACCAGTTCTGGATATTTTTATTGTCAAGCCCCACATGTTGCTTACAATTAAAGTTGATACCTAAAACCTTAATTCCTCCCTGCCACTAGGTGGTGGAATCACACTCGTTCATCATTCCAACCTTTAATTCTACCGTTTGCCAGGTAACAATATGGCAGACTTGTCAGTTAGCATTAGCAAACATTTAATTTGCCAATCAGAAGGAAAAAAGCAACCTTGGTCGTAACCAAAACTCAGAAACTTGACCGACGTTAACCCTCGTCCTGCTCTGTTGTTTTGGATCTGCTTGAATTAGAGAACTGAATAGGAAGGTTGGTGCTGTTTCTACACAGAGCTGTAGATCTGGCAACTCCTGAGCTACTGGCATAGATTCCTTGACTGCAGATGGTAACGAGATGAAAATATTTAAAATACTTTGGACCTGTCAAAATTGATAAAACAATTATTTCTATACAATTCTAATAAAATTGAGTAAAATAAATATTTTTATTCTGCATACCTCTAGATATTCTGTGGATTTGTATGTTTGAAAAAGTAATTGTTTTGATTTTTAAAAAAGTAAATTTGGTTGCCGAGAGGCAGAAAGTGATGAGGTATTTCAGCAACGCCTGGATTCTTGCTTCTTTTTAAAGATTTCTGGAACTTTTGGACTTTTTGAACCAGATCACATGAACTGGTTCCCATAACAACCGTGAGTTCATCTGTCAAACCTCAGTGAGGATTCACCTCTGTCAGAAACCTGCAGACAACTTCTAGCTTTTCACTTGACAAACGGTAAGAAAACAACTTGTGTTGTTTGTTTAATATAAAATCAATCTTTTTTTATTTATTAGATATTTTGTTTTGTTTTTGTTTTTTTTTTCAAATCAGTTAAACATTTTTATCTCATCACTCCCTACAAGTAGCTAAAACTAGTTTCTGGTGAGTTTTCTTTTTTTCTGCATCTGGGTTTGAAGTGTTTCTTTACTGATGTCATTGTGACATTTTGTTTCTGGGTTTTCTTCTCTGACTTTGTCTCTATTTGTCTTCTTTAGAGCAGATTGAAAAGATGAAGGAGGAAGAGGAGGAGGTATCCATTGGTGACCACAACTACCATCTGCATTTACTGCCAGCAGATGTAAGGCAGGGCAAGGAAAGTTTATTTGTATAGCACATTTTCAGGTTCAGGACAATTCAAAGTGCTTTACATTAAACATTAAAAGCATAAATGCAAGTCGAATTACAATAAAATCATTTAAACACAAAATCATTAAAAAGATTAAAAGCAAGAGAAGTTAAAAGATAAGTCAGGTATAGCTACTTTTAAAATGTCACATAAACAAATTTAGTACATTTTAAATAATTTTTGAGGGTTTTCTGAAGGTGAGTGTGTTAAAAATGCAGAATTGTTCATATGTCATCTTATTTAAAAAATTATTGAATGTAAATGTTGCCATGGTAAGTAGATGTAAATATTTATATTTCTTGACTTGTCAAAACTGTTTTATGTACTATACTTAGAAAATAGTAAAATGAATATAAAATATATTTTAAAAGGATTGTTTTGCTTCCTTTAGTGGTCACTCCGGTAACTCAGTGGTTATCGTCTAACAGTTTACTAATATTATCAGAAGGAAGCTGCATCCAGCTTTTTTTAGATGCAATGATAATGGATGTTAAAATCTATTTCCTGATTCTGTTACCAAGTAAATACCCAAAAGTTTAAACTTTATAGAAAATACTGATACATTTCACTTTTTTTCAACTTTGGTCATTTACAGTATCTGGACACTTCCTGTTGTACACTGATACCTCATTTCCACCAATGAGGAGCTGGTGCTGGTGCCAGAGCCAGTGCTTAGTTGGTTCAACTCTGGTGCTTCCGAAGAACCGGTTTTGTTTTCCACCAAAAAGATCCGGCCGGTGCTGCGTCATTACGTCATATT
>JAVQJG010209228.1:0-16015 GCA_036024015.1 Craterocephalus amniculus
TGTGTGTGTGTGTGTGTGTGTGTGTGTGTGTGTGTGTGTGTGTGTGTGTGTGTGTGTGTGTGTGGGTGCGTGTGTGTGTGTGTGTGTGTGTGTGTGTGTGTGTGTGTGTGTTAAAATCAATACCACGTAGGATTTGATAGTTTTTCACTCATTACTTCTGAATGGATTTCCCCCACTCGCTGCTTTCTCCTTGTCTCTTACTCCATCTGTTAACCCATAAACACACTCGCACACACACACAGAACACGATCTCTGATTTAATTTCCATTTAACATGAAGGAACCTAATGAGTTTACTTTGTATTTTATCCTGTTTCAATTATAGGAGACAGTCTAATGAAAGAGATGCTCTTTGTGATAGGATCCAGAGTGAAAGTTACTCAGTTGGGGACGGAGCCAAAACACTGTCATGTCTGTGGAAATGGGCCCCAGCAGGGCAACCAGACACTTTTGTCAATGCCAGTCATCCCTCTTAATGTCTTTGTCCGCTTTGTCCGAATGGAGTGGTCATTCTGCAGCCAGCATCGTTTAGAGCATGCCTTCACTTCCATCACAGGTCACTATTGATCAGTCTCATGATCTAATGCTCTAGCTATGTGCTGCTGCCAGATATACTTCGATCCTTCCCCCAGTGTGTAACCATTGCATCACTGACCTGCTGATGTCTTTATGAACCTGTCCACAGCACACGCTACCCTGCATCTTTCATTTCCTCTACACACTGTCCTTCTCAAGTGTGTGTGTGTGAGAGAGAGAGAGCGCAGTCTCTGAAGCATTGCCCATTTCATGCAAACCTCCTTTGACCCTGGAGAGGTGATTTTCCTCTTTGGCTTGCTCCACCAATGAAGCAATCTCACTTCCTCATAAATACTTCAGGTCCTCTGTGTTTAAGGTTTAAAGTGATTTGCCTAAAATTAAGTTTCTAAGCTTGAAGTAATCCATCACTGCCATTTATTCTGCTTCCAGACAGGGTTTTTCTTTACGGGTTTATTAAATTAATACCTTTTCTCCCAGGCTTGTGGGAAAGGTCTGAATGAATTATGATTTTGCACAGTTTGAGTTAAATTGTGCTTTTCAAACCTGAAAGTAGAGTGAGATGTCTCTCTCTTTTTCTACAAGGTGTGCTGTTCAGTCGATCTTTTAACTAGTGGTCCACAAATGTTCTGTGACATCTAACTGGGTAAATGTCTCTTTTCTTTGGCTCTTTCCCTCTGGGACACGGGGTTTGACATTCCACTGAAAAGGACTGGTGCTTGGGAACGTCTCTGTATTTGCTCATGATGCCATTACCCTTCATCCCCTCTTTTCCACCCTGGGTGTTGGGCTCCTAATCTGCCGGCACTGGCAGGTAAAGAGGGTTATTATGGAGGGTTGAGTGCATCAAGAGGAGAATTGGTTCAATGTGCGGCCAAGCTGCAACCCTTCTGCTGACCTTGGGAAAGGATGGACAGGACGTTTAGCCGTGTTGCCCCAGAAAATGACCCTCAATGATCTCAAGGATCTTTGTGTTGCTACACAGACCTGTTTGCAAAAAGGCATCAGTGTGAATAACAAGAGTTCAAAACGCGTGTTTTACTAAAAACAGTAAAACGAATAGTGTATCAATCGATGAAACTGATATAATCATTTATTTTATTCCAGTGTAAATATTTATTTTCTTTAAACGGCATAGTGTAAGCATTTGGGAACTGAAGAGCCCCCCTGCTGTTTAAAGGCTATATTTTTTCTTACTCATCCATCCCTTTTCTATACCGCTTAGTCTGATTCAGGGTCATGGGAAAGCTGGTGCCAATCACAGCAATTAGCAATTGAGAGGCAGGGTACATCCTGGATAGGTTGTCAGTCTATCATAGGGCCGACACAAAGAGACAAACTGCCACTAATGTTCACACTTTTCCTATAGGGAACATTTAGACTGACTAATCAACCTAAAATGCATGTCTAAGGACTGTGGAAGAAAGCCAGAGTACCCAGAGAGAAACCCCACTTATACTGGGAGAACATTTAAACTCAAAAGGGCCAGTTGCCCAAACAATTAGCCATATTGCTGTGAGGCAGCAGTGTTAACCACCACACCACACTATTCGTCATAATTAACCATGAGTATTCTGTATTAAGAAAGGTGCCTCCTTTGTTACATTGTGTCCTAATGTGTCAAATGATTTTAGTGGGTCATATGTATGAACATTTCTGCCAACCAGAGCCGTTCTGTTGTCTTCCCTTTTAAGGGCCTCATCTGCACCATGTGGCTAAGTAATGCATTAACGTGTGTGTATGATTCCATAAGAGGCAGCACTTGATCTTGTTTCTTGATATTTTACTGTTTGGGGTTTGTTTTGCATTGTAGAGATTTCACTGACGGTGCTTGTTGTGAGTGTTCATCATGAGCCTGTTTAGTGGTTTTTATGACATAATTGTGGTCAGAGTTGTTGACCACATAATTAATTCAATAACAAGCACAAAACAGTAACTGTTCTTGAGGTCTGAGATTTCTCCCAATTCCTTTCATTTTTACATGATTTAGAAAAAACAAAACTGATGAAATCATAAACCTTTACAACAATTTTACCCTCAGAAATGTTGTAATTGAATTGTTTAACTACTTTTACCCTACTTTCCAATCATGTCATTGACTTGTTGCCCATTTACTTTATTATTTCTATTATTATTTTTAGTAGTAGTAGTAACAGTAGTAGTGGTAGTAGTAGTAGTAGTACTAGTGTTAGTGGGCCTATTATTATCATTATTTCTATTTTAAACGATTTAAACAGAAATAAATTATAGTTGTTAGTCACATGCATTGTAAACAAGTAAAAACTTTAGCCAAAATATTGTTGCCTTATTTATTTAAAGACATTTTGGGTAACAGTTATGACTTTTTTTTCTTTTTCTCAAATACTAAAAAACATTTCAGTGATTTGTTGCATTCACCAGCAGACAGTCCATCATTCATTAAACTGCTTTTGTTTTTCCCAAATATACATGCAAAGTGAATTTCGGGAACATCATTTCAGTACATTAATTTACGTTTTTACCTTACAAATGAACAATACAAAAATGCCAAAAAAGACTGATCATCATAAACCAGAATCATCCTTTTGCCCAATGTGCATCTTTGTGTGCTCATTCTTTCTTATTCTTCCTGCTCCAACTCTCCATCCTTCCTCTTTTGTTCATCTTCCAGTTCTGCTTTGGATGTATCCCAAAGCCTTTGAACTGGCTGTTCCCTGCTTCCTCTATGGTGTGTTTGCCTCTTTCATTCTGAGCTGAATCGAGTTTAGTTTTGAGAGTGGGCTAAACTGCATCTTCACTCATCTTCTGACAGATATTGCTTGTAGCTTTCCTTTTGGGAAGGAGTATGACAACAGACAGTGGCTGTTTTCAAAGAATCCTTCCTTTATCAGTATTACGTTTTTATGGATTACACTGACCTCATACATGCACAGAACACATTTTTCTAATAACCTTTCTGGAAAGATCAAAAAAAGATGGAAAAGTATGAAATTCCAGTCGCTCAGTTAGTCACTAAATATACTCAAAGTGGAGTAATTGCATGTATTTAAGATATGTATGCCATTTACACCTTTATACTGTGTGCACACCAGAGACTCTCTCTATAAAACAGACACCTATTTGAGTACAAATGTTATCATGCTAAATCAGCTGAAGGCTTCATCGTTTGATTAAGCAAAGATCTGCTTGGCAGTGTGCAACTACACTGTCAGTTTGGTCAGTCTGATAGCTCGCTCGCTCTGGCAAAAAATGGAACAAATAAAGTAACTACCTGCCTGCATGTGTGATAAACAGACAACCAGATAGGCACTAAACCAGTCAGGTTCAATCAGAGGCGGGGCATGTCAGTGAGGATGCTGAGAGGGGAATCAAACACACCAGAGTACCTCTCCAGAAACTTCTCTCTATTTTTGATAAGAACTGAGTCAAGGAAACACCCTCCACACACGTTCTGGCATTTTAACTTTTGTTGTATACAATATGTTCATGTTGCAGTAAGGAAAAAAAAGACACAATATAAGGCTTAAATGTGGGTTACAGCAGATGTCATGTAGTCTGTTTCCAGAAATAGACACAAACAACTAATGGCTGTTTTAAGTGCAACAATGCTTGATGATAATGTTAAAGGAGACTTTTTATTCAGAGGTGGGTTTTTTGTTTGTTTTAAAAGTAAGAGAAAATCAGTTTAATGAAGAAATCAATAAAAGATCAAATAAGAAATAAAACCAGTGAATCTTTGCATTCATTCAAGAATACTGTTATTGCTACCAGAGCATGTGCACTTCTCCTTAGATCTGCATTTTAGATAGATCTGCCCACAGATCTTAAAACCACCTTCTCTTTGTCCCTTTGCCCCCCACCCCCCAACTCAGGTCGAACTGGCTGAAGCCATGCTGTGGACGTAGAACGGCGCTGTGGCAGGTCTGTCTGCTGTCAGCAGGTTTCAACTGTTTCCTGGTGGCCTGTGTAATCCTGGTGGTCCTGCTGCTGATGCTGGAGCTGCTCATAGACACCAAGCTACTGCAGTGTAAGTGTTAGTCAACGTGACGTTCGTTAAAAAAAAAAATAAAAAAGATATGGTTTGTCTTTTGAATACATAATATGGAGGTAGTTTTTTACATTCATTATTAAGAGACTAGAAGAGGAGTAGCATCCTTCGAAAGAGAAGAAACTGGACTGCTCATCTCAATTGCTTGCTCGGTGTAATGCAAATGCAATGGGTCAATGCATTAATCTGATGCCTGAGACAAATGGTGCAAGTTCACCACACCTTAATTAGCATAGAAACTAAACTGCAGAAAGACCTTGTTCTGAAAGAGATATAGCACTGAAAGGGGGGTGATGACAGGTCCAGACTGCAGGCATTTTAGGAGCAGGACTCTTTTATGGCACATTAATTTGTTGCAATGCATGCAGAATTGTGTTTTCATGCTGAACTAAGCACCTGACACAGGACACAGGACAGTTCTCCACTGTGCCTGTTCTGAATCATGTCCCGTCCAGAGGAAGCAGCATAAATTCTGTGTCAGGTCTGCAAAGATTTTCTGTATTTCTGGTTACCAATGATATTTTATAACGTTGTGATATTTCCTCATACGTGCCGTATGAGGAAATATCCAATCTGAGAAGTTGTTTGCTACGGCAGTCTCTTACAGAGCTGTGAATCCAAATCAGTGAGAACATAGTGTGGATGTGTATGGTTGTCTGTTTTGGTATCTCAGCACCTCTGACCTTCAATTCATAGTGGATGAGGTGAAAGTCAGAGGTGAGCAACTGTTGTCAAAGAGCTGAGACACGATGTCTAGGTCCAGCAGTACCCAAAATACAATCAGGTATTCACAGTTGCCTTGATACTGACCGGCCGATTGGCCAGATAAAACTAAGACAAATGTGTGAGGGGAGATTGCAAAAAAGAAATCAAGTAAGGCAGATTTGGCTGCTGGAGGATTTTTGCTTGGACTGGAGGAAGATGAATAGACTGATAGATCAGTGAAAACGGCAAACAAGGACAGATTGAGGGAGATGTGATGCATGAAGACAAATGTCTTAGCTGAGAGCTCGGTGTTGCTTAATGCAGTCCACAATCAGCCTGATAAATAGATGGAAAGATACAGACACATGCTTGTACAGCATGTGGTGAATTAATATTTTGGATGTTGCTTCATGTTTCCCACTTCATATTTATGCTCGGCAAGGGTAAAGGGACGCAACATAAAAGACGAGTGTCCAGATGTTAGATGGAGTTTAAGGGATTTTATTGTCCGGGTTGGCAAGTAGACATATGAGAAAATGGGTGGAGCTGCTCAAACCACAGAAAATAATTAAACAAGACAGACTAACTAAGGGTAAAAAGGACGGCCAGACTAATTAACTAACAAAGAATAAATCACAGAAACAAAACCTAACTGGCTGCATTCAGTACCAAAGCAAAAGCACAAGAAGCAGCACCCAAGACTGAAATAATACACCACCGAGAACTAAACAAAAGGTAGGGTGTATCTAGCCAAATCCCCTAAACAATTACCAATATAAACACAAAACATAACAAAGCAAAAAGGTCAAACATGAAACAAAACAGTTTCAAGTTTAGTCAAGTTCTACCAAGAGGGCCAGCTGTCTATAACCAACTAGCACAGCACAGCTGCCAATGAATGAATGACATCCTGGGTGTTTCATGCTGGGGAGGGAGGAAATATAGTTACAAAAGGTCCAGTGGACAGCGAATCAGGAAGCAGATAGAGAAGGTGTGGTGATGGGGGATAAATCCCAGCCTGGTAACGGAACGGGATGATTTGCATATGGAATGATTAGGTCAAACCAGGGACAGCCAGAACACATGCACATGCATCAGTCTGTTAGATTTGTCCATCTTACGCAGCAGGTCTGATGTAGAAAAATGTGGCATCTTCCTTCCACTACAATGCGTCTCATGAGTTATAAATAATCAGTTCTTCTGTTTTATTCCCCCCAGTTAACAATGCATCCCAGTTTGCCAGCATCATCCACTGGATCAGTCTGGTTATTCTGTCTGTGTTCTTCACTGAGGTGAGTCTCAACCCAAAAACAGTTTCACTTCCAGCTGACGCAGCAGCATGATAATTTATGCAACCTTGTGCAGTATGTGTGACCAATGAAGTGCACAACTAGATTTGCACTGCAATACCAACAGTGTTATGAAAGGCTCTGTTCTCTCCGTCACCGCATGAACTCTGGCAAAAAGCAAAAAAGATCTGTACCGATAATTTGAACGTTGTGTATTTGCGTTAATGCTGCTGTTTAAATTGACACATTCAGTCCCGCTCTGTTATTGAATTCAATTGATCCACAGCACAAATTGTTTAAGGTGCAAATGGTGCTTTTCACTGCTGCTAGTTTTAAATAGTCCCAAAGTCTCTGGTTTGATATATTAGTTGCTGCTTTCTTTCTTCACATTTCTTCACAGCATAATTTTGTTACACTGAGCATGAGATGAGTCTTTTGTCTGCGTCAATTCTGGCTTTAACTCCTTTAGTCTTGTTGCACTCTCATTGGTTGGATGTGTTGTCTGACTGTGTTCACTTCATGCACATTACATGTCATCCTTACTATGTTAATCCATCGTCTCAGCCCTTTCTAACATCAGCTTTTCACTTTCTTGCAAATGTAAATCTGGACAGTATGGGAAAACATACAGTAAACATAAAAAAATCAAGCGCACATTTTCCACACACATACTGACAGATAATACTGGCAGGTTTTATCTTTAAAACCTAAACTTTCCCCACCTGCTGTTTGGCCACCGTCAGATGGTACCAGTCCTTCTTTTCATGAGTCATAACTGGCCCAGGTTGGTGAAACAACCGATAAAAATGCTGCATTTACATTATGGGAAGCTGACTGTTAGCCATAACAGACCATTTGTACTGGTGTCTACAAGTTAGCTTTTGAGGCTTTTTGTTTGCGTTTATGTGACAACGAATGCTGCATCTGATAACAGATAGGATGACAGATAGGATCTCCCAGTTAGTCTGAACTCATCACATTAGTTTTACTATTTTCCTACTGGCTTCCAGTCAGTCACAGAATAAATTTTAAAACCCTACTTATACTTTAATAATCCCAGAATAGTTCAGGTCCAGAATACATCTGTGATATAGGTTCAGAGAAAAAAAATCTTATATGTGAGGGCTCAGGTCAGCTAGTCCAGACTAACCATGGAGAAGCAGCATTTAGCTGTTACTGTAGAGACTAAACTTACACCAAATGTATCAAATTTAATCTAGGTAAAAAAATAAAATAAAAAGTTCTTCTCCGGTGCTTATAAATGAAATTTTTAATTGATCTAAGCTATTGTTCACTTTTAATAATTTTAATTTATTTCAGTTATTTTACATGTTTTCATAATGAATTTTGCATTCCCTTTTAACTATATTTAATATTATTTTGTTTCTGTTTATATTATTGTCTATACTTTCTAATATTTCTTCTGCGCCCTGCTATAATGTGTTTAATGTTTTATATAAAGCACTTTAAACTGTCTTGTACATGGAATCTGCTATATAAAAGACTTGCTTTGCCTGCAAGGATTTGAAGTCTTCGCCAGGAAAAACAGCTTACTATGCAAATGGAAAATATTTTATAAGTAAAGTACTATAGGTGTTGTTCATGAATTTAAATTAAGTGAGCTAAACAACCAATGATAATTTGGCATTGTAAGCAAAACAGTAATGCATGAGCTGAAGAACTGAGACAGCCCACGTGCTGCACAATGATGGGGTGCTGTAGGTGGAGATAAAGATTCTTAAAATACTCTAAAAATCTAAATGGTTCATTAAAATGGATCTCATTTAAACAACAAAGTAACAGGGCTGTGTTTCTTTCTTTTTTGTTGTTAGCTGGCTGATCTGAGGACATTACATAAAGTTGAACCATGATCACTGTGCTTACAACAATATTCCTCCAGAAATAGTGCACTTTCAAAAACTTGGAAGTTTTTATTCACAAAGAAAGGAAAAACTCCCCCACATTCAATAGCAGTGAGTGCAGCAAGATAAGTGAAGTAACATTTTAAGCAGAAATGACACAAACAAATCTTTCCTTATGTCAGGAAATGATCCAGTGTTATCATCAAAATTTGTGAAAAACATTGCAAAGCTACAAAAACAAAAAAAAAGACTCATCATGAATTTTGTTAGAAATTGAGCCCCATGGTGCACCAGCTTAACCTTGAATATCTGAAATGAGAGTAAAGATTAGGGGATTGCAGTAGAGGATTCTGTTACCCGTAACCCCACTGAGCCAGTAGGAGGGCTAGGAAAGTGCCTGACTATGATGTCACTGGTGAGTTCTTAAAAATAAAAGTCAGACGTGTAAATGGAACAGTGAAGTGTTTTCTAATTTTTTCACACTTACTTTATGTAACCTGTGCTGTCTCCCCCTCCGCCTCAGACGGTGTTCAGGATTGTGGTGTTGGGGATATGGGATTACATAGAGAACAAAGTAGAGGTAAGATCTCATGAGTCCCATTAGTTCCAGCTCAGGGCTCCTTCCACTGCAATGTCATTCCCTCCATGTATCGGCTCAATGTGGCGACTATAGAAGCTGAGACACACACTGTTTACTGGTTATTTTTCAGGTGTTTGATGGAGCTGTCATCGTCCTCTCTCTGGCCCCTATGGTGGCCTCCACAGTGGCCAATGGTCCCAGCAGCCCCTGGGATGCAATCGGTCTCATCATCACTCTGCGCATCTGGAGGGTCAAGAGGATCATTGACGGTGAGGCTGGGAGGGGCTGATGTCCCCTGCGTCGTGTCCTTTACTGTCAGGGCACGGAGACAAATACTGCACTGTGCTCTCTGCACCAACTGTGACATTTAGTCTTGAGGTTGTTGCTCATTAAGGTTCTCTCTTTTTTCCTTTTTAAAAAAAAAAATTAAACCAGCTGAAATAGCTGGGTTTCATGAAGAACCTTGTACTTGTGAAAAGCAGCTGCATACAAAATATTTAATCATAAAAGAACATGAAGATTTTTACTTTAGGATTTCTTTTCACTTTAAATAATGATGCTCCCCAGTGTGGTTTTTGAATGTTGTGTAGATTCTACACAATAGACACACAATTTTCTACACTGTAGAACATGTTCAAAGGGATGAGTAGTGAGAGTGAGCAAAGATTGAGGTCTGCTATCACCTCCAACTCTAACTGCCCAAAAGGTGTTGAGAAATGTGACATTCTAATATAACACCAACACAACATATTACCTCAGGACTTACCTTGAAAAGGACATTTTGTCACAACTTTGTTGGTGTAAGCCCTTTGAGAAGTCTTGACAAATTTGTAAAACATCCAGGGTTTAATATTAGGAAAATTACTTTAGTTCCATTTTTACAAATCTTTACAAATGTAAATGTAAATATATATGTATAGAGGAAAATACTTTTTTTTTCTTTTTCTTAACTAAACCATCCAAAACCTGAAAAAACAATTGTCAGGAACAATTTGAGAAAAGATTTGAGTATGATATGTATTTCTTCCAGCCTATGTTCTGCAAGTGAAGGTGGAAATGGAGCTGGAGATCCAGCAGTATGAGAAGGCCAAGGCAGTGAGGGAGGAACAGCTCGATCGTCTTACCCAGATCTGCCAAGAACAAGCTGTAAGTCCTCTCCCCACCTTCATACCTCTCATGTCATTTTACAGCTGCATGGAGACCAGCAGAGGGCAGCAAAGTGCCATGAAAGAGAAGCAGTGAAAAGGGCCCAGACATCTCTAAAAAACTGATCTTATAACAATAGATTGTACCTTTTCCTGCTGTCCGGATATAGGATTGCCAGCACTGTGCATTAACTCCTAATGAAGTTATCAAAGTTCTGTTATTGTTTTACAGTCACATTACAGAACTGCAAAAAGTAACTGAGTGCATCTATTGAGTGCTTTTTATTTCTCACATGTCCATCCCAGCAGAGGAGAAACAGTTAAAATGCATCAAGTAGACAGTGGAAAAAATAATACATGTTTAAAAAAAGGTGTCTGGACAGAAGTGGATATGATATTGGTTTGGATAATATACAATGAATTGTGAATTGAGTCCTAAAAGTTTTAAGTAAAGACGCATCCTGGCTTTGTTTTCTCATTTCGTGTTCTTTCCTTTTAGTTTGAAATCCGGCAGCTGAGGGCTCACCTGTCCCAGCAGGATCTGGATCTTGTAGCAGAGCGTGAAGCAGCCATGCAGATCCACCATATGTGGGATAAACAGAGTAGCCGTTTCCAGGAGGTGGACGGACTGGCCCATGGGGCATCTGCGCATCAAAGTCCAACAAAAGCTAGAGAGCCAGGAGGACCTGCAGGTAACTGTGTGGAACAGTGTGTTGCACACTGCTAAAGACCTCTGTGTGCAAGAGACAGAACTCAGGCTGTCTTTTCCATGATAAATCACATCCATGTTCGCACAGGGCTGGTTGGGTTTTTTTTTCTTTTAAAAGTTGCATCTAGGTGGAATTATTTACTGCAATCATGTGTGTATTTGCATCTAATCACTCTGATAGTTTCTGGTGGAAACTGGCTTGTGAAAATATCCCCAGAACGAAATTGCAAAATTACATGTTTGGTCAAAAAGTAAACAATTTGCTGTGAAGAAAACATAGACTTTAAATACTGTAACCATCTATGCTTTCTTCATACATAGGGATTTCACATTTCACAGGGATTTCCTGATTAATGGTGGACCTCACGTACAGAATCCTCATCAGAATTCTGGAGCCACACCTAGATGGACCATAAACCTCTCACACAGTGACAGCTCATAACTTAGAGGACTTAAAGCAACGAAGCGCTGTCAGAACGGTTAATGTCAGAGCTAAAAACACAGAAGCTTTTTCTTTATCAAAGCTATAAATCACAGCACACCTGCTACACATCTGAGCCACTGTGTTCATTGTCAGACAACCTTTTAACTGGACCTGAAGCTCATACACTCATGTGGTATTGATCATGTCCCTGTCACATTTCAGACAGAACAATGAGGAGACGCTCATGAAAATGAATATGTGGAACCCAAATATATATCAGAATGCACAAACATAGCTAGCAGTCAAGCACAGGAACACTTCCTCCTGGTTTGGTATCTGTGTTTATTTAGGACACATAAATGAATAGTTAAATAGATTGAAATTACTCAAATTATTTTAATCAGATGAAAGTTATTTAACATTTTGTAATGAGGGAGCTTATGAGATTTACAAATTACTATAAGTATGAAGATTTATTTGTTGATGTTTTCTACTTTCATCTTTTTAGATCACCATGGTCAGGATGACATGAACAATTACATCAGTCAATACTACAGCGAGCCAAGCAGCGGTGAGCATCAGTAATTCCTTCTTCAGTCTCAGCAGCGCACACGGCTCCACTATAGTTCAAGATCTTGGATGTTATGTGTTGTTTTTGCAGATATGGGGATCCCAGACCCAGCCCGTGTCATCACCACAGCAGCCATTGATGTGCATCTGCCCAACAACCCCAGCCAGCTTCTGTCGTCTTTAGTAAGTGCAGATGCGGCGCCGTCCAGCCGTCTGCAGTGCACCGGCAGCTCTGTCAGCGAAGCCTCCGCCACCACCGTGTCCCGCACCAGCTTCAGTGCCCGTCAGCACAGCATCAGCAGCCACACGCTGGGATCCAGCATGGACTGCAGCTCCACTGTGCGTGAGGCCTCCACCTCCACAGACTACAGCGACCAGCGTTGCTATCCCCCACCTTACAGCAGCCCTCTGGCCTTGGGCACGCAGCCACGAGGGAGCCCCAGCGCCGTGGTGCAGGAGTTACTCTCCTCTCTGTCTGAGGACTCTTGCCTCACCCAGAAAGGCCTGGACCCTGTCAACCTCAAACCGCCGAGCCCGACAGGGTCCACAAAAACCAGCCCTGAGCTGGAACACAGGGTCAACATTTACAACAAGAGGAACCAGGAGAGCCGGATAGGGCTCCACGCCAAAACTGTGATCCATATGCAGGGTAACGAGCCTCTTCTAGAGGAGAAGTACAGGATGATGGGACCTGTAGAAACTCCAATCAACCGCCTGTCTGAGACATAAGATTCTGCAGAACAACCTAAAAGTCCTCTAAAAATCAGCCGCAAAAATGAATGCACATGTCGTAGGGAGCCACTGGCTCATCAACCTTGTGTCTGTCAACCTCTTTTTAGTTCAGAAATTCAAAGGATGACATACTGGAGCGGCATGGAGGACAGACGAAGGGAAACTTATCAGGCAACACTTTTCAGGAATTGACACTTAAAAAAACAAACTTTCTTACTTTTCTAAAAACAAACCAGCAATGAGGCCTACGGCTAACATCTAGCCGATCAGGCCTGTGCAAAAAGTCTGGCATTTAATGGGTTCTCTAAAAGATCAAGCATCATCACATGAGCCGAAAACAGGCCACAGCGTCTAACGTGTTCCTCAGTTTCCCAACATTCACAAAGAACAGTCCTATTTGACGGACTGCTGCAGGGTGCATTGGATATGTCTCAGCTTCTTTCTATTCTTTGACTTTCTATATTATTATTAGCATTTTTATCGAAATTCTGAGAGTGGGAAGAATGTGAAATTCTCTTGACTGTTGATGAGTTTTTGTCCAGGTGCCATGACTGGAAAATAAGTTAAGCCGTGTCAGTTTATTGAGATTTTAGAATATGAAACAAGTCTGAAATGTGTTTTAAATCTAATATTTGAAAGTTGTGTAAATATTTAAGACCGAGTTTGGCTGTCATGCCACAACCCAAAAACACTCAAAGAAAATAAAATGATGAAACTAAAATGAAAGCATGAACCTTTAAGATTTGTGACCTATGTATTGCACTTGAAACGTGTTCAGTGTGGTGTGTGCTGGCAAGTCTCTGATGATGGAAAAACGCTGCAAAATAAAAATCTAGTAAAAAGATTCCCAATAAAAAGGTAAAAACATGGCGAAATTTAAAAAAGTTTAAGTCCTTAGTTTAATGAATGGTTTTCCACAAGCATGTGGCAAGTCAGTTAATTTCTTTTGAGATGAAATGAACAGCTTCACCTTACTACAGTTAGGCATCTAAAAAGACGTTTCGACTCAGCTTAACATTAAATACAAATTACATTTACTACTAGTTACATTTACTACTAGAAAAAGGAAAAAAACCTTTTTCAGGGGCAAGCACAGATAATTCTTTATACATTTCATACAGAAGAGTGCATTAAAAACTGGCATTTATTTATTGGTTCCAATCAAAGAGAGGGTGGTGATCATATCTGCACGCAAACAGGCAGCTTCAGAAATGAGTTAAGGCGGTCACTGTGTTTTGTGTGGTCACTCTCTTGCTTTGGCTGCACTTCCTAGCTACATGACGAAAGGATGATGGAAACGTGTTTCTTCTCACTTGCTCAGAGCTTCGGTCATCTCAGGAACAGCCTTCGGAGAAAAGGTACAGAGGATTATATTTCCAGAATCATACATTGGTTCTTATTCAGTTAATCTAAGTAAAAATTGTCTTGTAAATGTTTCCTTTGCCATTTTTATTTCACTTTCAAATGCATCCCTTAACTTTAATTACCTGCAGATGCCTGAGCCAGTCAATTCTGAATTAGTAAGTACAGAGACCATCCAATTTAATTCCTTGGGTTAAATAAGGAATAAATATTCACAAACATCTGCCATTTTTATCAAGACTATTCCATATCACAACATTAATGACCCTATTAAGCAAACAATCATGCATGCCGGTGCTCGCTGACTCATATATTTGTCAAGACCACAGCAAGCTGTAGGTACTCAAACATTTATCAGCACTTCTAAGGTTGATTAATGCAAAGATTCAACAACAAAAACATCTGGCCCATTAATAAACATGAGAGCTGTCATTTTAAAGAAAATAAATTGTAAAGCTTTTTGTGGGAAATATGAAAGCAAAATTATTCAAATGGCTCTACTTCTGAGTCAAGGAACTTCCTAAGATCATCAGTCGCTGCCTGAATTGGTACGGAGTATCAGTTCTCCGTTTGGGGGAAAAGTAGAAAGCCCATCCATTTTAATCAGTTATCTGAGGAGTGATCACATGTAAGATGATCTCACCAAGCAGGTCACAACTCTGCTGCCACCAGCTTATTACTAATCACTTCTACAGAGTCTGTCAGGACACCTGGGCTGCTCGGGCACTAGTGAGAGGCTAAATAAAACATAGCCAATAGGATATACCTGAAAATATAACCTACTAGTTTTTCACAGTCAGCACTGGACTCCAGTGTTAGTCATGCCAACACATCTGGCTATTGATCTCCAAGTACCAGCTAGATGTAAGAATGCAACTGAGCGTATAAGCGGTCTGGCAACTACAGGCTGAAGGGTAGCGCTTATCAAACTACTGATCCTTTTTCTATATATATACTCTGAGCTGCTCATGTGTAGTTCTCTTAGCATCAAGCTCCAGCCAAAACTCCCCTTACATTAATTCAAGAGCTTAATAATGCAGCAGCTGCACATTTCCATCAGGTGGGATAAAGCATCATACAAAATTTATAAGTGGGAATAAAAATGCAATATTCTTACTGGCACTCGGGAGAAAGCTAACAAAACAAGTCCAGGAACTACTTGGTTTCCTGATATGAGGATGTAGTTGTTTGTGAAATACTAATCCCAGATACTTGCCTTGAAAAGATCAGCTACCAACCCATAGTCAGCCACCTGGAAAATGGGAGCCTCTGGGTCCTTGTTGATAGCTACAATAGTCTAAATGAAAATAAAAGTTCATATTACATGCGTTTTCAATTTGACACAAAAACTCTGCATCTGAATGACAAAATTGTTCACTTTTATAAGTTCTAAAGGATTAGAACATTTTATTTCTACCAATGCAAACTCAAATAGCATTTATTTGAACACTAACTCATGTGAGTCAAATGATTTTACCTTGCTATCCTTCATTCCAGCCAGGTGCTGGATGGCTCCAGAGATACCAACTGCAATGTACAATTCCTGCATACAGAAAAAACTAAATAGTCAGACACTCGTGCATCTCAGACCTCCAGAGAAATAAAATAACCAACAGGTTTCCAGATTAGCCCAGCATATTCTGGTCTTATCAACAAAGTTAAAAAAAGAAAGAAAAGGAAAAAACATTTTTCCACATCATAATACTCTTTATTGACAGTGTTTTTTTTATTCATACCTTAGCTCAAATGCTAAGTCTTGTTCTGTTTGAAAGTTATAAAAACAGTAAACATAATTCAGAGTTTCTTCTCTGTTTAAACAGTCTGAACTATTATGCATTGCTGGTGAAAGAAGAGATTATGTTGAATAAATGTGTATAAATGTTTTTTTTACTGAATTTCTGAAGCATTTAAGCATAAAATATATATATATATATATATATATATATATATATACACACAGTCATATGCAAAAGTTTGAGCACCCCTGATCATTTTCAAGATTTTTCTTTATAAATCATTGGTTGTTTGGATCATCAATTTCAGTTAAATATATCATACAGCAGACAAACACAGTGAT